>JAJPUD010003767.1:124643-168784 GCA_023553655.1 Myrmecobius fasciatus
GGGAGCTTAGAACAGGGGGGTCAGAGGTGGGAGGGAGCTTAGAACAGGGGATGTCAGAGCTGGGAGGGAGCTTAGAACAGGGGAGGTCAGAGCTGGGAGGGAGCCTAGAACAGGGGATGTCAGAGCTGGGAGGGAGCCTAGAACAGGGGATGTCAGAGCTGGGAGGGGGCTTAGAACAGGGGAGGTCAGAGTTGGGAGGGCCATAGGACAGGGGATGTCAGAGTGGAAAGCTCCTCAGGAGTCACCTCCTTCAGCCTGCTTGTTCTACAAATGAGGTCACAAATGCAGGAATAAAGTGTGCTCCTCACTGTCAGGCTCTCAGAAGGAGAACTGGGGTCCACCTTCTTTCCACCTGAGCCCTTCCCTGAGCTTGGCCCTCGGTCCTCCCCGCACCAGGTTTGGCCCTTGCTGGGAAGTGCTCAGAGGCTGCAGACAAGCCAGACTCTTCCAGCTCCAGCTCCTGGCCGGGAGGCCCATGGCTGAGCTCCCGGGCCTTTCCCAGGCTGCCCATCACTGGCTCCCGACCTTCCTGGCCCAGAAGCACAGCTGGGCTTGCCCGGGAGTGCCTGGGCCTTCCAAATTCCAGCTCAGGGCCCAGGGCAGGTTTAAACATTGCTAGCTCCCTGCGGGGTTTTATGAGCGCTCTACCCAGCATCCACCGTGGCCTTGGACTGGGCCAAGAGCAGCTAAAACTCACCTTGAATAGGACTGGGCTCAGGAGGGCCGCGTGGGCAGAGGAAAATTACTCATTCACTCGGCAAGGAGAGCACTGACTTTTTCCAGAGAGCAAGGTCATGGTGTTCCCCCATAATGCCAGGAGGGACTTCTGACCCCTGACCTCTTTGTGTAGATGAGGAAATGGAAACAGGGATTTGTTCAAAGTCAATCAGAGGAGGGAAGGTCAGAGGTGAGCTTTGAACCCTCCCTTCTGCCTCCTTCCCCAGCCCAAGGGGCCCCTGTGTAAAATGAGGAGGTTGGGATAACTAATATCAATAACAATAATAATAACCACTCTTTGTATGGCACTTACTATGCCCGGGCGCAGTCCTAAGGGCTTCACAAATGCGAGCTCATCCTTCAAGTTAGGTGCTGCTATTATCCCGATTTTACAGTGGAGGAAACTGAGGCAGGTGAAGGTTAAATGCTTAGCCCTAGTGTCAGAGGCTGGCATCTAGGCCAGACCCAGGGCTCTATCCACTGAGTCACTTAAGGTTTGCAAAGCGCTTTACAAATCTCCCTGGGAGGCAGATGCTACTACTATCCTCATTTTACAGATGGGGAAACTGAGGCAGGTAATGATCAAGGTCACAGGGCTAGGAATCCTGAGGCAGGATTCTTCTTCTAGGCTCCAAAGCCTCAGGGACCCTTGAAGTCCCATGATTCTGTAAACTCTAAAATCCTTCCCAGCTCATAATCCACAATCCACGAAGACCACGAGGGGGCAAAGGCCTTGGACATCAGCTTAGCCTCATGACCTCTCCAAGCCTCAGTTTCTCTTTCCATTAAATGGAGATGATAATAGCAACCATATCACAGGATTGTTGTGAGGATCAATGAAAGGTCCTTTCAATCTATTTGTTTATTTATTTTTATTCATTCATTCATTTATTTATTTTTTCCTGAGGCAATTGGGGTTAAGTGACTTGCCCAGGGTCACACAGCTGTTACGTGTCTGAGACCAGATTTGAACTCAGGTCCTCCTGACTTCAGGGCTGGTGCTCTACCCACTGAGCCACCTAGCCGCCCCTCCTTTCAATTCCTTAAGGAATAGCCGCATTTTGTAAAAGCTAGGCGTTAGTGCCATTATCTCCGCCCCCCTTCTTGTGGCTGCAGCTTTGGGAGCGGGATGGAGAACAGAGATCTGTAAAGCCCTCTGCCAAACCTTAAGGTGACATTAAGGTTAGGAGTCAGCTTCCCAGGAAGGGAGCTCTTGTGGTCTTGTGCGACTGACTGGTCATTCTGTGCGTTCCTCTAAATAATCGAGTTCTGATAACCTAGTGTACAGACTCCGGAACGCTTGGGACTGCTGGGACCCCTGCGGGACAGTCACTGCTTGGGTTTCCTTCCTCGGGGCCCTAGAGCTCTCATTCAACACTCACCCAAAGGGCACTACTGACCCAGGCAGGTGTCCAGCTCCACTGGCCCCCCAACAGTCAGAGCAGGAAGAAACTTGAGGTCCCCCTTTTTGAGGATGTCACTCAATGTAGGACAAGTTTAGCTCCAAAGGAGTGGGGAAACCAAGGCACAGAGAGACAGCGAGTTAATGTCAGGCCAGCACCCGACCCCAAGAGTCTCTGTCCGTTCTACTAACAAAGCACTAACTGTAGAATCAAAGACTGTTAGAATTGTAGGACTCAGAGAATGGAAAGAGCCCTGAGAGCAGAGAACAGACACTGTTAGAACAAAGGTACTAGAGAATAAGGAAACATGAAGAATTGGGACATTGAATGTCAGAGCTGAGAAGAATGCTAGCTAGAACAGAGAATATCAGAGGTTGCTGGGACCTGAGATGACTAGAACGGGGTTTAGAACATAAAACATCAGAGTTGGGAGAGATGCTAGAATAGAGAATGGTCAAAGTTGGTAGGGACTCGAGAACATAGAATGTCAGAGTTGGTCTAGAACACAGAATGTCAGAGCTAGGAGGGACTTCAGAGCACAGAATGTTAGGGTGAGAAGATGGCTTAGAACATAGAATGTCAATTTTCAGATGATGAAATTAAAACCATCTGTAGTCATATGAAAAGTTGCTCCAAGTCACTATGGATCAGAGAAATGCAAATTAAGACAACTCTGAGGTACCACTACACACCTGTCAGATTGGCTAAAATGACAGGAAAAGGTAACGATGAATGTTGGAGGGGATGTGGGAAAACTGGGACACTGATACATTGTTGGTGGAACTGTGAACGGATCCAACCATTCTGGAGAGCAATTTGGAATTATGCTTAAAAAGTTGTCAAACTGTGCATACCCTTTGACCCAGCAGTGTTTCTACTGGGCCTATATCCCAAAGAGATCTTAGAGGAGGGAAAGGGACCCACCTGTGCAAGAATGTTTGTGGCGGCCCTTTTTGTAGTGGCTAGAAACTGGAAACTGAAGGGATGCCCATCAATTGGAGAATGGCTGAATAAATGATGGTATATGAATGTTATGGAATATTATTGTTCTGTAAGAAACGACCAGCAGGACGATTTCAGAGAGGCCTGGAGAGACTTACATGAACTGATGCTCAGTGAAATCAGCAGAACCAGGAGAACATTATACACAGCAACAAGACTATACGATGATCAATTCTGATGGGCATGGCTCTCTGCAACAAAGAATTGTCTCAAACCAGTTCCAATTGTTCACTGAAGAAAACCATATACACCCAGAGAGAGGGATATGAAATATGGACCACAACATGACATTTTCATACTCTCTACTGAGGTTTGCTTGCGTTGTGTTTCCTTTCTCTGCTTTTCTTTTTTTTTCTTGTAGGTAGGATTTTTCTTGCACAACTTGTCAAGTATTTCAACATTATTAACATGTCGTGGACTTCCTGCCATCTAGGAGGGGGGAGGGGACTGGGGGTAAAAGTTGTAATGGAAAGCTTTGTAAAGATCAATGCTGGGGAACTAACCATACATATGTTATACAAATAAAAAGCTTTAATAAAAAAAAAAGAACATAGAATGTCAGAGCTGGGAGGGATAGCAGAGGTTGGTGGGACCTTAGATGTTAGGACTAGAAGGGGGCTTAGAACATAGGACACTAGAGTTGGGAAAGATGTTAAAACAGAATAGTCAAAGTTGGTGGAGACTCTAGAACACAATGTCAGAGTAGGGGGCTCTAGAACACAGAATGTCAGAGCTGGGAGGGACCTCAGAGCACAGAATGTTAGGATTAGAAGGGAGCTTAGAACAGAGAATGTCAGAGCTGGGAGGGACCCTAGAACACAGAAGGACCTCAAAAACAAGAGAATGCCAGGGCTGGGATGGATACTAGAAGAGAGAATGTCAGAACTCTGGGATGTCAGAGCAGGTCAGGGCCAGAAGAGAAGGGGCTCGGCCAGGGCTACGAGCCGGCAGGGAGACCCCCAGTCCCTTCGTGCTCAGCCTGGTTTCAAGTGAAGCCGAAGGATGGCTTCAGTGTTAATGCAGCCTCTGGGAGCCAGCTCACCTTGGCCCTCTGGGAGCTGGGCCAGCCTCGTTCACCCCCTGCTGGGAGGTAGGCTCTACCCAACAGCCTCCTTCCCTGCAGCTGGTCATGGGCTGACCTCTCCTGGCAGAGCTGGACATCACAGCTGCTCAGGGTGAGGGAAAGCTCTGAGGTGGATGAGCAGGCGGGAGAGGGATGGGCACAGAACTCCCTTCCTCTGGCCTTGGCACAGTTAGGAACTGGAAAGAGAAATTAAGGGGCCAAAGAGTCGTGCTGGCCCTGGAAAAGTATCCAGTGCTAGACTCAGAGCTTAGATCTGTCTGTGTGATCCTGATCTTCCTCTGGGAAACAAAGGCAATTAGACCCGCTCTGCCCTTCCCTCAGAGTAGTGGCCAGGATGCTACTCATTAAGCCAGGAAGAACTGAGTTCAAATCCAACAAGCCATTAATCCCTGTTAGCCTCTTTTATCTGTAACATAGGGACAATAATAGCCCAAGTTTATATATATATATATATATATATATATAGCCTCAGTTTCTTTTTCTTTTCTTTTCTTTTTCTTTCTTTCTTTTTTCTTTTTTTTTTTGGCTGAGGCAATTGGGGTTAAGTGACTTGTCCAGGGTCACACAGCTAGGAAGTGTTAAATGTCTGAGGCCACATTTGAACTCAAATCTTCCTGACTTCAGGGCTGGAGCTCTATCCACTGCGCCACCTAGCTGCCCCTAGCTTCAGTTTCTATATAGGCATCATGGGGATTATTGCGTATTATGTCACAAGGCTCCCGTACTAATTCATTGAGAAAGTATGTGGGTGTGTGTGTATATATATATATATACACATATATATATGTATACACAACATATTTTATTTTATATATATTTATTGTGTTTATATATTCAATGTGTAAATATAAAATGGATTATTTTGTGTTTCATGTATGTTACACGGATAAATACGTGGGAGCTTTATTTTTGTTAATATTGTCTATAGCCCAAAAAGCCCTACTGAAGTAGAAATAATGGCACAAAGGGCAGGGTTCCCTTGGACAGTCAGTCCATCTGCAGCCCCTTCTAAGCATCATGATTGTAAATGCATAAAATAAAGCATAGTATTACAAAAGGGACCAATAATATTAAACAGTTATCCATGTATTTTTAACAGCCAAATGTGTCGACCCCGGATTAACAGCTCCAGTCCAAAGAAGGTCAGATCTTTTTCTGTCTTGGAAGTGTGTCCTGCAGGGAAGAAACACTAGGGGACAATCCTGTCCTCTAGGATTCTAGCTCTGGAGCTAGATGGAAAGGTAGATAGGAAGAAAATGTAGAGGGCCTTGGATGCCAGACTGACCCTCCTCTAGGCCAGAGGAAGGCAGTGAGGACCTGAGAGCAGGGAAGGGGGTGAGCTCAGACGGGAAGCATGTACTGGATGAATTGGAGGGAGTTAAGGGAATACAGGAAAACAGTGAGGAGGCTGTTGCAATCGGGGTGTGTGTGTGTGTGTGTGTGTGTGTGAGAGAGAGAGAGAAACAGACACAGAGACAGACACACAGAGAGACAGAGAGACAGAGACAGAGACAGACAGAGAGAAAGAGAGAGACCGAGAGACACAGAGAGACAGAGAGACAGAGAGACACAGAGAGAGAAAGAGAGAGAGAGAGAGAGAGAGAGAGAGAGAGAGAGAGAGAGAGAGAAAGAGAATATAGGGGAAAGTAAGAATATCACACAGAGGAAAACAAAATCCCCAAACTCCACAGACCTGATCCTTAATTCCCCTTGTGAAATGGCCCAGGGAAATCCAACCCCTTCTGGTATTATAGTAAATATACCTTCCATTTCTATGGCATTTGAGAGCCATGAACAATCCTTTTCTCCCATTCTCTCACTGGATGTTTAGAGTCCATCAACAAACATTTGTTAAGCTTGTACTGTGAACCAGGCACTGGGCTGATCCAAGAGAATTGGAAAGAGCTTTAAGGGTCATTATTCCATTGTCATCATCGAACCCCACTCAATTTATTAAGTAAACTGAGGTGTCAAAGGAGAAGTGACTTCCCCAACAATGCATAGAAAATGAGTGGTAGACTATATATCCCTAATTTAAAAATCAGGAAACTGAGACCCAGGTGAAGTAACCCAAGGTTATGGAGAGGTTATTAGTGGAAGAACTAAGGTTGGAACCCAGAGTTTGGAAGGGGAGCAGTCTAGAGCCAGAGGGAACCTGGGAGACCATCTAGTCCAGTTCTCCTCCCCCTCCATTTTATAGATGAGGAAACTGAGACCCAGACCAGTAGCAACCATGAGGGAGATTTGAACCCTGGTCCCCGACTTCGATTCCTGCGTCTCCTGCCCACCCTCACCAGCCTAGAATTCTTCCCCTCATTCCCACAAGCTTCACCCCTTCAGGACAGACTTGCAGTTCCGCCATCATTCTGGGAATGGCCCTTTGGGTTCCTGTCTTTGCAAACTCTGCAGAGCAGAGATAAAGAAGAGAGGAAAGGAAGGAGGAAGAGACGGAGAGGAGAGAGAGCCACCGAGAAAGAGCTCAGGGATCAGTGAGCAAGTCACGTGAAGGAGTTTGGGGAGGACAAGCCAGCAAACCCCCCAACTCCAGAAGGAGTGAATGGGCTGAGAAAGTGACTAATGGACTCAAAGAGGGAGGGGCAACTCAAGCTCTGAGTGGGGGGTCAGGAAATAAGGGGTTGGCTTCAAGGTCAAATTGATTTGAATTGCTCCCTAGGGCTTGGAGGGAGGGGATGTTCACTCTGTCCTCTGACAAGTTCAAGTTCATGAGAACAATGAAGTTCTTTTAGAATTTTCTTGGGATGGAAAGGAGAGGAAATTCTTCTCTCCAGTGGGCTGTGTTGGAAAAGGTTCTCTTGCCTGTCTTGGGGAGGAAAGCGATTGGGAGAGAGGAAGGAAGAAAAGGAAAGAGGAAGGAAGAAGAGGAAAGAGGAAGGAAGAAGAGGAAAGAGGAAGGAAGAAGAGGAAAGAAAGAGGAAGAAGAAAAAAGAGGAAGGAAGAAGAAGAAAGAAGGAAGAAGAGGAAAGAGGAAGGAAAAAGAGGAAAGAAAGAAGAAGGAAGAAGAGGAAAGAGGAAGGAAGAAGAGGAAAGAAGAAGAGGAAAGAAAGAGGAAGGAAAAAGAGGAAAGAGGAAGGAAGAAGAGGAAACAGGAAGGAAGAGGCATTCAGAGAGGCAGCCTATAATAGTGCAATTAGGAAGATGTGAGTGCAAATCCAACTTCAGACACTTAATTGTTGTGGGATCCTATATTCTCCAGGATCTCTTCTTCATTTGCAAATAAAGCAGTTCTTCATTATAAATAAGACTAGCTGGTGTCTGAAGTCGCTTGCTACTCTAAATCCTATAATCAGACATTAGATCCACATACTGCAACCCCTCCCCTTAACTGAGTCAAAGCCCAGGCCAATTCAGGAAGAACACAGCTGTGAACTCTGGGTAGGGAATGGCGGAAGGAAGATAAGTTTCAGGAGATATTCTTGAAAGACCCTCCAGTAAAAAAGACTGCTGTTAGGAGGAGGCAAGCTGGCGGCCTCAAGGCCATCCAGCTACCGTCATCCCCTTCAAACAGCTTTAAAAGAATGCCTTGACTAGAATTTTGGAACAGCAGATTCAACAAAAGGTCAGAGAGCCACATTTTGACAGCTTAAGAAAATTTAGGAATTTAGCAGGAGAAGTTTGGGAAGGGGGTGGGGAGAATCTGTCTGAAGCCCACACACAAAGCAGCAGCAGCTTCAGGAGCTCTTCACCCAGAGATGGGAAGGGGATCAGACAACTGGTCAGGAAGAAATTACAGGGAATCTTTGCTGACACTGGGTGCAGCTGGCACTAGTTGCCCATATGTAGCTCTGGTCACAGTTCCAGAGTAGAGAGCAGCACTGGGTGTGTGGGGGGGTGTCAATCACAAGGGATCAGAGCCCTGGTCACAGTTATAAGGCAAGGAAGAGCACTAGTGGTAGCTGCAGGGGATGAGGGCCCTTTTTGGGAAAAGACCAAAGCACAGACCAGGAAAGCAGTGACCACCCCACTTCCTGGATCACCTCATCTTGAAAATAGCAAAAACTTGCAGCATCCCAAAATGAGTTCTGAAAACAGCAGCATGAAAAAACCTCGGGACAGTGCCTTCTCACCCCCAGGTGAGTAGAGCCCAATGTTAATATAAAATTCAAAGTCAAGAAATAGTCTGGAAAGATAAGCAAACACAAGAAAAGAACATCACCATAAGAAGCAGGGAAGTCCAAGGTATAAACTCAGAAGAAGACAACAGTGTGAAAATGGTTACAAAAGGGAAAAATGCTAATTGGATTCAAGCTCAATAAGAATTCCTTGAAGAGTTAAAGAAAGACATAGAAGTGGTTCAGGAAAAATTAGGGAAAATGAGAATTGTGCAAGAAAATTATGTAAGGAAAACAGTTTGATAAAACAAGACCAGAAAGATACTGAATAAAACAATATCTTAAAAAATAAAACTGGCCAAATGATAAGAAGCACAAATGATAAGAATTCACTGGAGAAAAGAACTCCTTAAAAAACAGAATTGACCATTCTGCTGGACATGGCTCTCTTCAACAATGAGAGGATTCAAACCAGTTCCAATTGTTCAGTGATGAAGAGAGCCATCTATACCCAGAGAGAGGATGGTGGGAACTGAGTGAGGTTCACAACATAGCATTTTCACTCTTTTTTTGTTGTTGTTTACTTGCATTTTATTTTGCATCTCTTTTTTTTTTACTGGTTTGATTGGATTTTTCTTGTGCAACATGATAATTGTATAAATATGTATGCATATATTGTATTTAACATATATTTCTACCAAATTTGACATATATTGGACTTACCATCCAGGGGAGGGTATGGGGGAAGGGAGGGAAAATTGAAACACAAAGTTTTGCAAGAGCTAATGTTGAAGAATTGTCCACACATATGTTTTGAAGAATTAAAAGCTTTAATAATTAAAAAAAACCAGAATTGACCAAATGGAAAAAGAAGTAGAAAATCTCACTGAGAAAAATAATTCCTTAAAAATTAGAATTGGGCAAGTGGAAGCTAATGACTCCACAGAGATATAAAGAAATAATAAAAACAAAGACAAAAGAATGAAAAAAGGAAAAAAAATAAAACTATTTCATTAGAAAAACAATTGACCTAAAAAATTAGAAAAAGCTTGGACATCATATTTTGAGAAATTATCCAGGAAAACTGCTCTGCTATCTTAGATGTAGATGGTAAAATAAAAATTTGTCACCTCTTAAAGAAATTCCAAAATGAAAAATTTCAAGGATATTATAGCCAAATTCCAGAACTCCCCGGTCGAGGAGAAAATATTGCAAGCAGCCAAAAACAATTCAAATATGAAGTCACAATCAGGATCATACAAGATTTAGCAGCTACCAAGTTAAAGGAGCGAGAAGTGGGGAAGGAGAAGCTTAGAGTATGATATTCCAGAAGGCAAAGGCATTAGGATTACAAATAAAAATAACTTCCTCAGAAAAAAAAACTGAGTATAATCCTTTAGAGAGGGAAATGGATATCTAATGAAATAGAGGATTTTTAAGCATTCCTAATGAAAAGATCAGAGCTGAATAGAAAATTTGACATTCAGACACAAGACTCAGGAGAAGCATAAAAAGGCAAACGTGAAAGAGTAATCATGAATCTCAATAATGTTCAATTACTTATATTCCCATATGGGAAGATGATAATGTAACTTCTAAGAATTGTTATCATTATTACAGCAATTAAAGAGGAGTTTATATAGATAGAAGGCATGAGTGTGAATTGATTATGTTGGAATAATCTCCAAAAAATGAAGTTGGGGAGAAAAAGGTATTCACTGGGAGAAGGGGGAAAGAAGTAAAATGGGGAAAATTTTCTCACACACACACACACAAAAGCCACACGAAGAAGAACTTTTGCAGTGGAAAGGAAGATGTAGGACAATGCTTGAATCTCACTCATTGGAATTGATTCAAAGAGGAAAGAATAAACACATACACATACACATACATATATAAATGTATACATATACATTGATGGATAGAAATATATCAGTTGGGTATAGAAATACGAAGACCACAAAATTTCAATCTACAACGAAAGTGACTGAGGCAGAGCTCTGGATATGATCAATCAATTTATTTGGGACCCCAAAGCTCAAAGTTGAATGATTTTATAGGCCTTGGGGAGTCCCTGGAAGTTTCTTTAGTCCTTGGGAAGTTCCTTCAGAAACAAAGAAACTTCTATGATTGACTAACCTTCAGAAACAGGGGAGCTCCCATAATTGACTAAGGGTAATGTTCATCAACCACAACTACTTTGTCATCAAGTTTTTCACAGGTCATTAGCCACAGGCAATCCCTGCTGTTGCTATGTTGCTATGAGATGGAGGGAAAGACATAGTAATTATAACTGTTAATGTGAATGGGATGAGCTCACCCATAAAACGGAAGCAGATAGAAGAATAGATTAGAAACCAAAATCCAATGATACATTGTTTAAAGAGACACACAGAAAGGCGCAGATTTAGTTAAATAATGGCCTGAACTAAAAAAAAAGGCAAGGATAGCAATCATGTTCTCAAACAAAACAAAAACAAAAATAGGCCTAATTAGTGAAACTACATTTTGCTAAAAGTTAAAATTTTAACAGCAATTTCTTTGATAAAGGCCTCATTTCTCAAACAAATATTGAGGATATAACTGAGTCAAATTTATAAAAATGAAAGCTATTTCCCACTTGATAAGTGAACAAAGATTATAAACGAGCAGTTTTAAGAAGAAGAAATCAAAGTTGTCTATTGTCATAAAAGAGTGTTCTAAATCACTATTGATTAGAAAAATAAGTTCACTAATGAGCTGCTGGTAGAGTAGTAAACTGATTAGTTATTCTGAAAATCAATTTGGAACTCTGTCCAGAAGACTATAAAATTGTGCATATATACACTTTGACCCAGCATTACCACTACTAGGTCTGTATCCTGAAGAAATCAAAGGAAAAAAGGAAAGGACCTGCAAAAATGTTACTGGCAGCTCTTTTTTTTCTGATGGCAAATAATTGGAAGTTAAGGGAAAGCTTATCAATTGGGGAATTACCAAATACATGAATACATATAATTTTGGCATATGATTTTGACAGAATACCATTGTACCATGAAGAATAATGAGGGGACAAGTTCAGAAAAACATGAACTGAGGCAAGAATACATGAACTGATGCAAAGTGAAGCGGAAAGAACCGAGAGATTATTATGCATGGTAATAGCAATGTTGAAATGATGATCAACTGTGAAAGATTTCATTATTCTGATCATTACAATGATCCAAGACAATTTCAAAGCACTCATGATGAAAAAATGCTTCCACCTCTATAGAGAGAATGATGAATTATGAGTTTATCAGATTCCCCAAGAAAAAAGCCAGAATAACTCCAAATTCTAGTGCCAAAATGCCACTCGTAGCAGTTAAGTGACTTGCTCAGGATCACTCAGCCAGGGGGATGTCAAAATTAGGGATTAAAGCATAAATTGAAGCATAATCTCTATTTTTTGGGGGGATGTGGCTAATATAAAATGTTTAACACTTTCACATGAATAATTAATATTTTGCTAGTCTTCTCAATGAGTATGGGGGCGGGGATAGAGGAGGAGAGAGATTTTGGAAATCAAACTTTAAAAAAAATGCTTAAAATAAATAACATTTTAAGGGACTTCAGTAGGCTGTTGGTCAGAATGGAGTTGGCCATTCTCCTTGTCCAAATTGTACCCATTTTCCAAGTCCAGCTCAAAACCTACCCTGATCTGATTGTTCCAGCTCAAACTGATCTTCTTCCTCTTTTCCTTGTGTCCCCTTCTTTCTCATACCTAAGGGAGTCCTCCCTGGTTTGTGGAAGGAAGCAGATTTGTGATTTCGGTGATTTCCTTGGGTAAAGGTGAGGCTCCATTGCTTATCCCACCCTACTTAAAAGTAACAATGTTAGGTTAGAACATTTCTCAACAGAATCAGTCCATCAGAACTGAGTGCAATCAGATTTCTTAGCCCTCAAAGTACTTGATTACACCTTAAGGCTTTGGGATATATTACTTCTATCTTAGAACAGATGGAGTAGAGATTCCAGAACTAGATTAGACCACAAAATGAGAACTGAGGGCAGAGCCTGGGCAAGCAAAGAAAGAAAGAGAAGGGGAGAAGAAGGAAAATATCTAGGAGAGTCAGCAGCCCTCCAGGAAGCTTGGAAAGGCTGATCAGGCTAATGGCACCAGTTATATCCACTAAACAAGAACTGAATAAAGTTCCCCAAATGGCTGGCTCTCTCCCAGCTCTCCCCCCAATGCTTGTCTAGCCACAAATATTGCCGTATCATTGGCTGCCTTGTTACCCAAATGTTTCTGGCAACCTGGATTGTTCCTCAGCCACAGAGATGAGGGATTAACTAGAGTCACAGTCTCAAAGTATGGTTCAGAATCCCCAGAACCCTTTCAGGAGGTCTATGAAGTCCAGACTGTTTGAATAATAACACTAAGATGCTTTAACTTTGAATACGTTGAATATCCATAGCTAAAACCCCCATAAACAAAAACTATTGGGGCATCCTCAAAAATCTTGAATAAAAGTGTAAAAGGCTAAAACCAAAATGTTTAAGAACAAATGAACTAAAGATAGATATAAATGTAAACTGAGGTAGAGTCCAACATCTGCCTCAGAGTGAAGAGTTTTCCTAAATGGGAGCTCAGGGTGATTGACTTTATGCTCTTGACTTTTCAGCTAAAATAAACTCACTGAAGCTGAAGAGGAAGGAATCACATGGACTCAGGTCCCCTAGGCATAACAACAAGCTAATTACTGGTAGGGTAATAATTAGGGGAGGGGCCATCCTCTACCAACATAGATCAGCTCTGGTTCTAAATTGCAGTCTTGGAGAAGTGCATGGGACACTGAATGATGACACTAGCCTTCAAGGAAATCTAGGGAGTAGAGCCTGGCTGCTGACCAAAGGATTTAACCCAGAATTTCCCAAGTCATAGTATCCAGAATGTCCACTGCAGCAGTTAAGTGACTTGCCCAGGATCACTTGGCTAGTAAGTGTTAAAATCAAGGATTAATCACAAATCTTTCTGACTCTGGAGTCAACTTCCCCTATCTAGTAGCCCACATTACATCATGAACATGGGAATGGATTCCATTCAAGACCGAACTTTATGTGACATGCTAGAAGAATCAGCATCATGGGTAGTAATAGCACCCCCTCGGAGGCACTTGAAGGTTAGCAAAATGCTTTAGACATGTTATTTCATTTCGTCCTCATGATATTCCTGGGAGGGAGGGAGGATCTTTTACCCCCATTTTGCAGATGAGGAAACTGAGGCTTCAGCAATGTTTGTTGAGTGAGTGATCCTGTACAAAGTATCCTAAGTATTCTCATCTTTAAGCACAATCTTCTTTTCACTACACAAGGGTTCCTAATCTGGGATTTATGGACTCCCAAGAGACTCATGAATAAATTTAGGGGTCATCTATGAACTTGGATGAGAAAAAGTACATCTTTATTTTCCACAAACATTCAACTGAAATTTAGCATTTCTTTCCATTAAAAATTTTAAAACAACATGATTCTGAAAAGAGATTCATAACTTCACCAATTAGTATCCCTGAAGGGCACAGAGACCCCAGAACTGCAATATGAAGCCTTGAGTCTGGAGTCAAGAAACTAAGGCTCAAATTGTGAATCTGCTGCCACTGACCCTGCTATCCACTCATGGACAATTCATTTGCTTCCTTGAATCTCATTCTCTTCATCTGTAAAATGGGCGTGAAAACAATACTTGCACTATCTACCTCTTCCCTCCCAGGACTGTTGTGAAAAAAGTGCTTTGTAAAGTACAAAACAGCAAAGAAATGTAGGTCTTTAATCAGTTGGAAAAATATCAAGTGCTCATAGGTAGGCCGAGCGAATATAATAAAAATGATAATACTACCTACATAAATTAATCTACTTATTCAGTGCCATGTGAGTCAAACTCCCAAGAAATTGTTTTACAGATCTAGAAAAAAATAGTAGCAAAGTTCATTTGGAAGAACAAAAGGTCAAGAGTTTCAAGGGAATTAATGGAAAAAATGCTAATGAAGGCGGCCTTGCTGTACCAGATCTAAAACTATATTATAAAGCAGCGGTCATCAAAACCATTTGGTACCGGTTGAGAAATAGAGCAGTCGATCAGTAGCATAGGATAGAATCACAGGACAAACTAGGCAATAACTATAGCAATTTAGTGTTTGATAAATCTAAAGACCCCAGCTTTTGGGATAAGCACTCACTATTTGACAAAAACTGCTGGGAAAATTGGAAACTAGTGTGGAAGAAATTAAGGCTGGACCCACATCTAACACCACATACCAAGATAAGATCTAAATGGGTTCATGTTTTAGCCATAAAGAATGATATTATAAGCAAATTAGAAGAACATAGGATAGTTTATCCCTCAGACCTGTGGAGAAGGAAGGAATTTGTGTCCAAAGAAGAACTGGAACTCTTAATTGAACACCAGATAGAAAATTTTGATTATGTTAAGTTAAAAAAGTTTTGTACAAACAAAACTAATGCAGACAAGATCAGAAGGGAAGCAATAAATTGGGAAAATAAAGATGTTATGTATCATAACCCTACATTTAGGGGTTATGATAAAGGCCTCATTTCTAAAATATATAGAAAATTGACTCAACTTTATAAGAATCCAAGCCATTCTCTAATTGATAAATGGTCAAAGGATATGACTAGACAATTTTCAGATGAAGAAATTAAAACCATTTCTAATCATATGAGAAGGTGCTCTAAATCACTATTGATCAGAGAAATGCAAATTAAGACAACTTTGAGATACCACTACACACCTGTCAGATTGGCTAAAATGATAGAAAAAGACAAGGATGAATGTTGGAGGGGATGTGGGAAAACAGGGAAACTGATACATTGTTGGTGGAATTGTGAAAGGATTCAGCCATTCTGGAGTATAATTTGTAACTATGTTCAACCCTTTGACCCAGTAGAAACACTGGGCCTATATCCCAAAGAGATCTTAAAGGAAGGAACAGGACCCACATGTGCAAAAATGTTTGTGGCAGCCCTTTTTGTAGTGGCAAGAAACTGGAAACTGAATGGATGCCCTTCAATTGGAGAATGGCTGAATAAGTTATGGTATATGAATGTCATGAAATATTATTGTTCTGTAAGAAATGAGCAGCAGGATGATTTCAGAGAAGCCTGGAGAGACCTACATGAACTGATACTGAGTGAAATGAGCAGAACCAGGAGATCATTATACATGGCAACAAGAAGACTCTGTGATGATCAATTCTGATGGGCGTGGCTCTCTTCAACAATGAGATGATTGATGCCAGTTCCAATGATCTTGTGCTGAAGAGAGCCAGATACACCCAGAGAGAGGATTGTGGGAACTGAATGTGGATCACAACGTAGCATTCTCACTCTTTTTGTTATTGATCATTTGCATTTTCTTTTCTTACTCATTTATTTTCTTTTTTTTGATCTGATTTTTCTTGTGCAGCAAGAGATTTGTATAAATACGTTTCTATATATATATATATATTAGATTCAACATATATTTTAACATGTTTAACATACATTGAATTGCTTGCCATCTAGGGGAGGGAGTGGGGAGAAGGAGGGGAAAATCTGAAACATAAGGCTATGCAAGGGTAAATGTTGTCAAATTATCCATGCATATATTTTGAAAATAAAAAGCTTTATTTATAAAAAAAAAGAAAGAAATGTAGGTCATTCTTAGTGCATCATGGGATTCTCACAACAATCATGGGAGGGAGGCAGGGCAGACATGTTTATCCTCATTTTACAGCAGGGGAAACTGAGGCCCTGAAAGTGTGACTTCAAAGAATCATCCTTTGAGAAGGATGGGAAGATCTCATGTTTTTTTCTTCTGCATGGGAAGTCTGAGGCTCAGAGAAGGTCAGCTACTTTCCCTAGATTTCACTGCTAAGTGTCACATCCAGGGCTTAAACCAAAATCCATGTGGTATCTTTGTCCTATTCATTTTCAAAGTGCTCATTTGATCCTTAAAACAGCCCTGGAAGGTAGGTATCATTATTATTATTTCCATCTTACAGATGAGAAGACTGAGGCAGAGATCTGTTAAATGAGTGGCCCGAGGACAAAGACCTAAGTGTCTGAGGCAGAATTTGAACTCAGGTCTTCCAGCTTCCTTCTGTAATTGTACCACAATGCCATCTGGCTCCCTGTGTATTATGTGACACTGTAACAGTTATTTTGTACATGTCTATGTTTGGATACAATGAATTCCCTCCTCGCCACAGTCTCTTAAGGATCCCACGCTTTCTTCAAGGCTCAGTTCAGATGTTCCCTCCTCCTAGAAGCCTTCATCAATCCCCAAGTGCTCTTTCCCCCCACAAATTACTTTGTATTTATTTAGTTACACACATGCTGTAGTCCAGGTCCCAGTAGAATGTTTCTCCAGGGTAGAAACTTTCTCTTTTAACCCTCAAGTATCTTCTTGCATAAAGCAGACCCTCAGAGGGCATCTAGTCCAACTATAATCCCTGGATAATATTGCTCACGAGTAGCTATCCAGCCTCTTCTTTTTTCTTTTCCTTTCCTTTTTTAAGGGTAGTTAAATGTCTCGCTCAGGGTCACACAAGCTAGTAAATGTCAAATGTCTGAGTCTGAATTTGAATTCAGGTCCTCCTGAATCCAGGACAAGGAAGAGCCTCCACTCTGGGAGTAAAGTGAAGAAGCTTTTAATATCCAAGTTGACTTGGCCTTTTTATAACTAGCAACTGGCGTCCCTGGTTCTGCCCTCTGGAGCCAAACGGAATCAGTGTCTTCTCTGCTTCTGCAGGGGAGCCCTTCAGATGTTTGAAAGCAGCTCTCATGGTTCTCCTTGAGCCCACTCTTTTTTGGACTAAACATCTTCAACTCTTTCACTTACTTTTTGGCAGAAAGAATCAAATCTAGAAGGATTCTGGGAACATGGCAGAGTAGGTTGGTAAATTTCAAACTCTCTAGATTTCCTCCATAAACAGAATCCAAGCACAGAAACTTACTATGGAAATAGGAAGACCCAGTTTCAGAGGAAAATACTGAAGTAAAAAAATCACACACACACACACACACACACACACACACACACACACACACACACACACACAAACAGAAAACCTTCTTCTACCCCAAAGAGTAACATGAAATGGCTTCCTGCCCAGAGAAAATTTATTTAAAAAAATTAAAACCCAAAAAGACACATTGAGGAAAAAACTAAAAATAAAATAATAAAAACCATCTAAGAAAAACAAGAAAATTATGAAAAAAAGTTAACCAACTAGAAGAGAAGAATTAGAGTCTTAAAGATGAAAATAACTCTGAAAAATAGATTTGGGTAAGGGGTAGCCAGTGAAGCTGTAAAAGAGCAAGAAATAAAACAGAATATAAAGAATGAAAAAAATAGAACAGGATGTGAAACATCTTATAAGAAAAACAACAGATCTGGAAAATAGATAAAGAAGATAAAATATAAGAATAACTGAACTACTAAAAGCTGTGATCAAAAAACAATCTTGATACAATAATGCAAGAAATAATTCAAGAAAAGTGTCCTGGAGAGAGAAGAAAGTAGAAATAGAAAAAAATCCACTGATCAGCATCTCAGTCAGATCCTTTGGGGAAAACACATTAGGAATATTATTGCCAAATTTCAAAACCCCCAGATCTAAGAGAACATTTTGCAAGAAACAAGTAAAAAAAAAAACCAAATATGCTGGAGCTATAGTTAAAATTGTACAGGATTTATCAGCAGCCATGATAAAACACCACAGGTCCTGGAATCACATCTACCAGCAATCAAAAGAACTAGGCCTGTGGCCAAAAATACCATATCCAGCAAAAATTATCCATAATATTGAATGGAAAAAAAATTCATTCAATGAACTTGCAGATTTTCAGAACTTTCTTTCAACCAAACCTGAACTCAAGAGAAAATTCATCATGTAAGGGCCAATAAAAAAGATCAATTTCAAGGAACTTAACATGGACAAATTGTTATGTTTTCTACATGGAAATGTATACCATAAGCGTAAGATTGACATTAGCAATTGGGCAGCTCAAAAGAAAGATTGGGACAGAGTTGGATATGATCTAACTTTAAAAAGCAAAACCACCTAGGAAAAGGTAGAAACAATAAGTTATACAAATGAGATGCAGAGGAAGAATAAACAGAAGCATTAGAGAGGGGAGGAGGGCTCATAGTTCTGAAAACCCACTCATATCGGAAATAGGTTAAATAGGCAACACTATATAAATACCACGAAGGGCAGAGTATCCTCCAAAATCTATAAAGAAATAAAGGGAAAGGGATGACCTAGAAGAGGAAGCAAAGGGTAGAAGAAGAAAAGGGTGGGATCCATGGATAGTGGTAACGGTGGTACTAAGTAATAGCAAGGTAAGTTAAGGAGCAGAATTAAAATAACAGAGTTAGCAGGATTGGGAAAGAAGAGATATACGCATAAAAAAAGATGCAACAAAGAACAGGAATTTATTAGGAATAAAAACGTACGACTAGTAATCATTGATCTTGGACAAAGTCAAACTTAATGATCCAATCAAGAAGAAAATCTACTTTTTATGTCAGCCATATTAATATTGTCTTAGATGCATGTTTACGTATGTATGTGTTTATCTATGTGTATGCATGTTGCTCTTTGAATGTATGAACATAGATATATGTATATGGGTATGAGTCTGTGGGTGGATGTGAATGTATATTGTGTGTGTGTGTGTATGTATATATAAATATATTCGTACCTAACTATAGCCTGCTTGGTGGAGGTGAAGGGAATTAAAAAAGATGAAAAGAATAAAGTAAAAGAAGTACATAACAGAAAACAAAAGAATAATCTACAAGAAAGCAAAGATTGACACTCATGAATATAATTTCTTCTGCCATTATATATCCTTTCTCAAACTGAAAATTTCTTGTTTTATATTTTGAGTCCTCCCTGATGTTCTGCTGGACACATGACAATGTTCTATTTTGGTTTGTTTTATTTTCTTTTTCTGTCTTTCTTTTTTCTATTCTTTTTTTTAATAAACAGCAAAGAAAAAAAAAAAGAAAGAATCAAATCTCAAGAAATGAAACTAAGATCAGAGATTTGAGGACACATAATGGGATGACCCAGGTTCTAGGCTACATTCATCCTGATACCTGCCAGTTAGCATCTCAGTAGCAATCAAAAATAAGTTTATGGAGATAGAATCTGAATTTCATGGGATCACTGATATAAAACTGTTCAGATCACCTAGTCCAATTCTCTTTTGTTATAGATGAACCATAGCTCAGGAAAGTTGTGATTTACCCAGCATCACAAAGATCTATCTAATTCACTCCCCCTCAATCTTACAGAAGAGGAAACTGAGGTGCAGAGATTTATCCAAGTTCAAACAGGTTAGTGTGTGTCCAAGGTGTGATTGGAACCTGGGTCCTTGAACCACAGTCTTCAATGAGAGTTGGGAGGGATGGATGATGGCAGAATTTAAGCTCTGGAGTGGAGTCCTCATCAACTAATCCCTTCATTTCACAGCTGAGGAAATTGGCATAGAGAAGGAGACGGTGAAGGTCTCATGGCTAGAGAAAAGAGCAGCCATGGGAAGGAAACCACGTCCTGAAATTTCCCTCCCAGAATTCTTTCCATTACACTAAACCACCTGGCCTGAAGCTCCAGTCTTCAGTGATGGGAATAAGGGCCCACACTTATAATTGCTATTATTATTCCTGGCTGTGTGATCTTGGGCAGGTCACAAACCTCCCTCATCCCAGTTCCTCATTTGTAAAGTGGAAGGGTGTGCAAGGGCTGGACTGAATCCAGGGTTATTTGTATGTCCTGGCCTCTTTTAGCTGAAGTTAATGGATGCTCCTTCTCAGAAACTGAAGTTGGGGGAGGGCATAGAAGTAAAGTAACTAAGGGAAATTCTACAAATTTCAGTTCAAAGTTAGTAGGAAAAAAAGTCATCCTTCCCTCATTCAAGTTCACGGATTGCATACAATCTCTCCATGGAGTCCTCTGAGGTTTTGGATGCTGGGTTAGGATTCTCATTTCTGAGGTTCCTTGTAGCAAAAATAGTCTGTGATTCTATGGACAAGCCCTTGTCCATGTTATCAAAGGGCTTAGAACTCGGTCGCTAAGAAGTCAGAGAATGAGAGATCTGGAGCTAGAAGGGCCCCAGCATCCCACAGATGAGGAAACTGAGGTTCAGGATAGTAAACGGATCATTGATTTAGGTCTGGAAGGGAAGTCTGAGATCAAGTCCATTTCTCTCATTGTGCAAATGAGGGAAATAAACAAGATCTATGGAAGTCATTGACTCAAGCACACCGAGGGAGTGAGCTTGCGGATGCTCCCAGACCTCAGCCCATGACCTCTGGCTCCAAATAGAGGGAGGGCTCTGTATTCTGAGAGCTACAACAGGAGGCAGAACACAAGTGCTCAAAGAGAGTCGGTGAGATGGAGGGGAGCTTCAAACTTGTGACTTCATAGTTTTCTAGATATATAACTGGGCAAGTCACTTTCCTTTTATGCCTCAGTTTTCCCCTCTGTAAACTGGTCCTATTAAAACTTACTCTGAATACTTCACAGGATGGTTCAGATGAGGTAATGGGTTCTATGTAATTATAAGCTACTGATATAATAATAAAAAGAGTAAAAGTGTTGAGATAGCTCAGAGGAGAGAGATGATCATTCAAGCCTAACAAGCAAGGGAAGAACCAGAAAAGATTTTCAAAGAGGACTTAGCTCTGCTAATTCCATCAAAATTGGACTTATTATCTTCCCCACCCTCCAAAATCATCTCCCTTTCTTTCCTTCCCTATTATGTCAAGAGCCCCACCATCTTTTCTGGTACCCAGGCTCACCCAGAAGCGGTAGCCTCAGCTCCTCATTCTCTCAGCCTCCCATGATATCTCTTGTCTACACTATCTTCAGACTCTTCCACCCTACACCAAACACTTAGACTATTGCAGAAGGCTGCTGGTGAGTCTCCCTGCCTGGTCTTATCTCACTTCAATCCATCTTCCGTTCAACTGTCAAAATGGTCTTCCTAAATCAAAGATCCCTCCTCTATTCAACAAACCTCAATGACTCCCTACTACCTTCTGAGTTAAACATAAGATCGGTTTGGCTTTTAAAGTCTTACTTACTCGGGCCCTTCCTTCTTTCCAGTCTTTCTCCATTTTACTCCCATCCATATGACACTATCCTCCTTGCTAATCCTCAAACAAGGCCATCCATCTTCCCAACTGGGGTGTTTTCATTTCCTCCCTCCTCCTTCCCTCCTCTCTTCCCACCTGTCTCCTTTCAAGTCTCAGCTTAAATCCTCCCTTGGCAAGAAGCCTTTCTCAGTCCCCACCCCCATTTCCCATGACCCATGCCTTCTGCCTGGGAACACCTTCCACCCACCCTGCCTTCATCTTGTCAGAGCTTTGCATCTTGTCTCCCCCATTAGGCTTCGAGCTTCTTGAGAGCAGGACCCCAAGCCAGCCTTCCTTGTACCCCCATGTCTTTGGCAGAGTGTTTGGTAGACGGTAAGTGCTTAAAACATTTGTTGCCGGCTTGGCTGGCTTCCACATACAGGTTCAGCCAAGTACGAAAATGAGTTTGCTCATTTAAAAGCCATCATTGGAGGCAATGTTACCTTTCAGTCAGAACTCAGGGGAAGATAAGAGGGTCATTATCCCCCCCCATCCAAGTCGCAAAGGTCCCTGAAATCTGTCGCTGGCCTTGTTGAGCTGGAGGTGTTCCCTCTCTTGGAGGGACCGTGGATCTCTGGGGAAGAATCCCTGAACTAGTCCAACCCCTTCATTTTACAGAAAGGGCCTTGAAGCCCAGAGGGGCCATGTGACCAAGGTCACTTGTCCAAGGTCGCTTGTCCAAGGTCACTCGGAGGAGCTGGGATGGGAAGCCAAATCCTGTGCCTGTAGATCCCGTGCTCTTCCCACCACTGTAACACTCCACCTCACCACACTGTAACCGTTGATTACAGAATCATAATCACAGAATAATTAGAGGCTCTAAGAGTTCTAGGAGGCACACAGACCAATCCGTCCCCTAATCTCTGGGCCTCCATCTTAATGCATTATCTCTTAGAAGTTGAGCTGGGTGACCAATGAGGGCTCTTCCCATTTCGGATATTCTGAACGTGAAATATCAGAGCTGAAAGGGGCCTTAGAACACACCATGTTAGAACAAAGAACCTGCCGGCTAGTAGGGAACTTTAGGTTAGGTGGCCAAGTGCACAGAGTTGTGGACCTAGAATTAGGAAGACTGAGTTCAAATCCTGCCTTGGACACTAGTTGTGTGACGCTGGACACGTCGCTTAACAGCTGTCTGCCTCAGTTTCCCCACCTGTGTAATAATAGCCCCTACCTCCCAGGACTGCTGAGTATCCGATCGATATCTGTAAAGCTCTTGGCACAATGCCTGGCACATAATGGGCTCTATGTAATTGTTAATTATTATTATTTTTAAAGCTTGTAGCATCCACTTGATAGCCTGAGCTGGAAGCAGATATGCCATGCAAGTGAACTTGGGAAGCAGTTTGGGGAAGGGGGAGGCAGAGAGGACGCCCCTAGTCGGGGAGGCCGGGGCCCTTTCAGTTTCGCTCCAAGCACTGGAGGTCCGCCCCCGTTCACACCAACTGCCTCTCCATCCCCTCCCACTCTCCTCTCCTCCCGCCCTAGCCCATTTGGGACCGGAAGCCAGGCGGTTCTCAATTCCAAGGTTGAGCTCCAGGTCCCATCCGACATCTGCCCCCACCCCACCCCACCCCACCCCCCTCCCTGAGCCCCACTCTTCTCCTCTCCTCCTTCCCCACCTCCCCCTCTTCTCTGCCTTCATCTTCCCCCTTCGCCTGCAGTCCATATGCACCCAGGATCCGACGCGCCCACTCTAGGGGGGCCCGGGGGAGTGGGAGGCGGGACCACCCTTCTAGCCTCTCTCCCCGCTTCCCTCGCTTCTTTGCACAGTGCGCTAATGTGACCCGACCGGGGGAAAAGAGACGGGGACCCCCCCTCCCCCGCCCCGTTAATGTTTAATCCGCAAAGATCGTCCGATGGGATCTGGGTGGCGTGATCTCCCCGCTCCCTGGGCGTCACACATCCACGCCCCGCAGCAGTTAGGGAAAGCCGTCTGAGCGCGGGCCAGGAGGACTGGAGCGCAAGCCGGGAGCGCAGCGGTCTCGGCCCACGATCGGGAAGCTCCCAGCCCGGAACCTGCCCCCCGCGCCGCCCGCCGCAGCTTCCTCGGCTCCCCGACCCGAGTCCCTCCGCACCCGCACCGGAGAGGCTGGTGTGGGGGAGGGGTGGGGCGGGAGAGGAGGGAGGTTCCTAGTGGAAGGGGCTCCCGCGCGCGTTCTGCGCTCCGCTCTTCTGCAGCCATCCTAGCTCCCCTCCTCCTCCTCGCTGCTGGAGAGCTCTTTGCAGCCTTGCCCCGCAGCCATCCTAGCTCCCCTCCTCCGCTGGCGAGGGGGACGCCACACTCGCGCCGGGCCCCAGCCCCGAAGACTCTGGGACCCAGGTTCGGGGCTGAGCCGCGTGCGCCCCTGGGCTCCGAGCCGCCGCCTTCGCCTCCCCGAGGCGCAGTGGGGCCTGAGTGCTGCCCCCTTCCCGGGCCCCCCTTCCACTGACCCCACCCCCCCACCCTGCCCGGCGCTCCCCTCTCGAGCTCCCGGCCCGGGGCCCCCAGACGCCGCTCAAACATGGGCGCCCACACTCTGAGTGTCCCCCGGCTCCTGCTGCTGCTGCTGCTGCTGCTCCTGGGGCCGGGCCCGGCCTGGGCGCAGGAGGACGACGAAGGGGACTACGATCTCCTAGAGCTCGCCTTCCCCTCCGAGGAGGACAATCAGACCGACTTCGGCAAGCAGGTGGCGGCGGCAGCCTTCTACCGCAGCAACAAGGTGGGCGCCTGGGCAACTGCAGGGCACTGGGAGCGGGAGCCGGCACTGGGCACTGCCAGCCGGCCAAGTGCCAGGGCTGCAGCCTACGGGCGCTTTGGAGCTTGGGATGCTACGGACCCACGGTTCGAATTACAGATGCGAGAGGGCCCTAGCTGTGGAGGGAGGGGGAACAAGGGGCTTAGAACGGAGATTTCAGGGCTGGGGGGGGGGGAATCTTAGAACACCAAATCTGAAGACATAGAACATAGACTGCTAAAAGCGAAAGGGCTTGGGCTCACAAAGACCTGCCTCGGATACTTTCTAGCCGCTTGACTGGAGCAAACACTTAATAATAATAGCTCTTACACGGCAATTTATACGGATATTTGCATTTGTAGCAGCCGGGAGATGGATACTATTTACAAATGGGGAAATTGAGGCAGAGAGGTCTACACGGCTGTGTAGTGACTGAAAGAGTTTGAAAGTTAGTCCAGATCCGCAAGCTAGACATTCCCCACAAGTTAGATAATAGCTCTTATCCGGCAATTTATGCATTTGTAACAGCCGGGAGATGGATACTAATAGCATTACTATTTACAAATGGGGAAATTGAGGCAGAGAGGTCTACACGGTCAATAAGTGAGTGAAACTGTGTGAAAATTAGTCCAGATCCACAAGTTAGCCATTCCCCCATCAGTTTCCTCATCAGGAAAGTGAAGGGGTTGGACTCCGCATCTTTTAAGGTCTTTTTCAGATCTCAAAGCAATCTAACTAGTCGTGAGTATTGGAACAGAGATCACTGAGGTTAGAGCTGCAAGGGTCCTAGAACTGGATCTAGAACCTAAACTGGAAGGTATTTTATAAGATCATCCCTGAAGCCTCTTTTAGCAGAATGAGGACACTGAGGAAAAGAGAGAGAGAGAGAGAGAGAGAGAGAGAGAGAGAGACAGAGAGACAGAGACAGACAGAGACAGAGACAGAGAGAGAGGTTTCCCCATTACCCAGAAACTAAGTGGTATACAGAGCTTTCTTCCCAGCACTCTGGACCTCATCTCCTTGTCCGGGCCCCTGCCTTCAGCCTAAACCTCGGCCAGTCTGTCTGAGGGGGGAGAAGCAGCTTGGGGAGCAGGGGTTTCCCTGGCCTATGGGTAGGACTGTGTGACCCACAGGGTCTCCTCCAAATTCTCCCCAAATACTGTGATTCCAGGGAAGTGGGGTACCTCAGTCTTAGCCCCTTTTCTTCTCAATAAACTCCTCTGTAAAACAGGGAGAGTGGTGAAAGCCAGTGCTTACTTAATACAGGGAACGAACATCTGGACATACTGGTTTGAAAGTTGCACCCCCACCCACCTTCTTTCCTTGGAAAATTGAAAAATAACTTCCTGTCCACTGGAAGCTTGGAGCCTCTGCTGGAAGACATGTGGCTTGATTTAAAAGAAAAACCTCCCCGCTGGGAAGAGATACTTTTTGGCATGTGAACATGAGCTTGGATAAAGAATCCTATTTAAGAATGCCCCCCGCCCCGACTAATGGGGAAATCTGGTGATCTATGGGAAATTTTGTTTAACATGACTGCACACGCAGAACCCACAGCAGATTATTTGCTGGCTGAGGGAGAGCCAAAACAAATTGGAACTCAAAATCTTCGAAAAATGGATGTTAAAAACAACCTTTACATGTAATTGGAAAAAAATAAAACACTATTAAATGGGAAAAAATAAAAGCTAGTGTACTTAGTGGGTTCTGCCAGCATTTCAGAATTTCGGCCTTTTGGTGGTGTTTTTTGGAGAGATTTTTATAGGGAAAGAATGCCTCCAGACTTTATATGGGTCTGTTAATTAATCACCATCTTTTTTGTGACCCATTCAGCTCCAAAGTAACCAACTAAGATCCTTCAAACAGAGAGTTCCCACAGTATGTCAAGAATAGTACCACCAAAATACTATTTGTTCATTTTAATTTTTTTTTCCTCTCCTTTGCAAAAGTATCTTGAAAACGGGTAGGAAAATTTCTGTTCACTATCAAGACTTCCTCAGAATCTGTCGTTTTCCAAAGTTTTACCTATGCAGTTTAAAACTCTCTGCCCTGTGTATATTTTTGAAACATTTTGTTCACTGGACTGTGTTTTCTCAAATACCCTCAACCCTTTAGAAAATATTCTTCATTCTCTCCCAAAACATTTTAAATTCATCTACTTGAAGAATAGTTTCATTGACTTTTTAAAAATTCACCTTCATATTGAATATAAATGCAAACATGGAAATCTTCTTACCACAGATATCTTTTATTTTTTATTTTTTTGCTGAGGCAATTGGGGTTAAGTGACTTGTCCACGGTCACACAGCTAGGAAGTGTTAAGTGTCTGAGATCAAATTTGAACTCAGGTCTTCCTGCCTTCAGGGATGATGCCCTATCCACTGCCCCACCTTGCTGGCCCCACAGATAGCTTTTAAACAGGGCAAATGCCAAGTTTCTTCAGAAAAATCTTTATGTTCATCCTATGATCCTAGGGAGGTGCTGTCTGATGTTGGCCCTTTTTAGAGAGGAGGCAATGAAAAACCGAAAGATTGAGCATCACTAAAGAGATGCTGCAGATAATTGGTCATAGGGCCATAAATGGAAATACTCATCTTATTTCTGCGAGGGCTACAGTATACTCCCTGCCTAATGAATCACAGCTTACTTTCAAGCAGGGATTTGTTCTTTCCCGGGAGCAATATTCAACCTGATATAAACTCAAAGTCCCAAACAATAAACTTCAGTCCACTTTTAATACAGTTCTTAAGTCCAATAAAACAGAATTTTTCTTCCAGGAGATGGAGAAAACGAACCGCTTCTTTGCCCTAAATGGTGGGGAGGAGGGAGGAAAGACAGTGTGGATGTGGAAATAAAACATTTTTTTAACATATACATACATAAAAAACAATATTTTATTTACATATCTTGGGCTTTTTCCTCTTGTTTCCTATTCTGGAAGTTTAAAAAAGACTTCTATTGAATTCTGGAGTGTATGGATACCAAAAAATTGCTTTCCTTAGCAATGGTTATTAAGTCGAGATTTTAAGGGTTCTTTCTGATTATAGGACGGGCGGTGTTTTTAAAAGAAGTTTTATTGTTTGTGAAAATAACATGAAAAGCCATCCAATACAGGTTGGCTTTAGAGCAGATGGGAGACATGGTTTCTATTATATTGCTGCTGCAGCAAGCCAAAGAAATGATTTCTCAAATAGATTGAAACATGGTTAGGGTTTTTAGAGTCAGAAATAAATCATCCTTTGTTTGCTATATGGATATAATGGAATTATTTTTTGATTTTTATATTTAAATGGAAAGATCTTTTTCATTGGACTTAATAATGACAAATAGGAAATAAAAAAGTGTCCCTCTTTGGGTACTCCTTCCCTGATCTCCTCTCTTTGGGACTCTCTGGGTCAACATTGCAAACTCCTCCCCTGGGCTTTGTTTGGATCTGCAAGTCCCTGGAGGGGGAGGAAGGACTGGGGGCCTTCTCTGATCTCCGTTCCCCTGTAGCTAGTGCCCCTCATTGCCTTGTAATTATCATGTAAGCATATGCTTATATATACTCATATTGATATATATTGTATCTATGTTCATGTATGTGTATATATATATATGCACATGTATGTTGTGATTCAGTCATGTCTGACCCTTTGTGACCCCATTTGGGGCTTTCTTTGCAAAGATATTGGAGAGGTTTGCCATTTTCTTCTCTAATTCATTTTACATATGAGGAAACTGAGGCAGACAAAGGACTTGCCCCGGTTTGCACAGCTAGTAAGTATTGAGGGCCAGCTTTGAAGTTAGGAAGGTGAGTCTTCCTTACTCCTGACCTGGCACTCTATGCTCTATGACGCCCCCTAGCTGTGCATATATATATGCACATATGTGTGTGTTTATGTATACATATATGTGCATTGAGTGTATCTGTATGTATACATGCTCTTTGCCCCATCGAGTGTAAGCCCCTTGAAGGCAGGGACTGTTTCACATGTGTCCATGCCTCCGGCACTTAGCACAAAACCCCAAATGAGTGGACCCTTGATAAATGCTTGTTGATTGATTCTTGTGAGAAGTTGGTGTGTGGTGCTTGTGTGTGTGTGCTCCCACGCGTGTGCACTTGCACGTGTGTGGTGTTCTGAGAACTGCAGTCACCTAGACTAAGGTGCCAAAGGTGCCAAAGGGCTAGGGTGGCTACCTTAAAGCCGAGTGATGGCAGAGAGCCTGCTGTCCCCGAATGTTAGCACCTGGAGGCATCTGGGAGGCGGGCGTCCCAGCCTCGTCTGCTCTGCCTCCTGGGTCCTCACCCTAGAGGAGACATGTAGGAGCATGTGTCGGGGTATGGAGAGGTGCTCCGTCTCATCCCCAAATGATTAAGCCCCTGCTGTCTTCCTTCCATCAGAGTGTGTGTGTGTGTGTGTGTGTATATATATATATATAAGTAGGACCCAAAGGGAGCCTTCAAGGACCCCACTTAGAGGCATTAGCGGCAACTGGGTGGCGAGGTGGACAGAGTGCTCTACAGGGAGTCAAGAGGAGCTGAGTTCAAATTCTGCTCCAAATCCTTCACTAGTTGTGTGAGCCTCAGCAAGTCATTAAAGCTGTTTCCCTCAGTTTCCTCAATGGGGAAAACCATGCCCCCAGGGCTGTTGGGAGGCTAAATGAGATCACATGTGGCCTTTGTGTGTTGGGATCTAGCACGCCTGGCGGCATCCGGGCAACTACCTGGTGGTGCTGAAAGAGGAAACGCACAAATCCCAGACGGAGCGCACCATCCGCCGGCTCCAGGCGCGGGCCGCCAAGCATGGCTACCTCACCAAGATCCTTCATGTCTTCCATGACCTCTTTCCTGGCTTCCTGGTGAAGATGAGCAGTGATGTGCTGGATATGGTAAGCTTAGCCGGCAGATGCCCACCCCCACCCCCGACCCCCGGGCTCCAGCCTTTCAAGGGAGGGAGCCCACCCGAGGGAGCATTCGTGATTGTGATGCTCCAGGAGGAAGGGGTGGGTTATTGTAGCCTTGTGGCAGGGGGAAGCCCAACTCAGCAAGGCAGTGAGCCCCTCAGCCTCAGTTTCCTTAGCTCTCCGATGGGGACAATAAGCCTTGTACTGTCCCCCTCAGCAAGTGATTGTGCAGAAAGCAGCACAGGAGAGAGAGAAGAGCTTGGAGTTTGAGCCTAAGGGCTTGGATTCAAATCCCGATGCTTACTTTCAGCCCTCTATATGTTGTCTTCCCCGTTGGAATGGTCCGGGAAAAGGCAGGGAAAGCCGTTCTTTTATTTTTTATCTGCAGCACCCCTTGTAGGACCTGCCTGGGCGCCAGTGCTCTGTCTCTGTCTCTGTCTCTGTCTCTCTGTCTCTGTGTGTGTGTATCTCTCTTTCTCTGTCTCTCCCTCTCTGTATCTCTCCCCCTCATCTCATTCTCTCTCTCCTTCTCCCTCTGTCTCTTTCTCTCCCTCTCCCCACTCACCCATCATCTCTCTACCTGTGTAACTTTGGCTAAGTCAGTTAATTTCTCTGAGCCTCAGTTTCCTTGTCTGTAAAACAGAGGTGTAGGCTGGATGTGACCCACACATGGTGGAGCACACAAAGAAATAGCTCTTTCTTTCCTCTTCCCAGTCTTGGAGACGTTGGTCCCACGCTGCCTTCTCCCATTTCTGGTCTTGATGCTTTGAGTCATCAGCATCTCCCTTCTTCCATTTGCAGCCAGCTGGTAATTAATCAACCAGCATTTATTAGGCACCTGCTGTGTGCCAGACTGCTCCAGGTCCTAGGATTCAAAGACAAAAGGGAAACAGTGGCTGCCTTTGGGGTTCTTCCATTCTACCCACAGAAATCACCCCTGCACACATAGAAATAATCAGTCTATAAACACTTAAGTGCCTTCCCTGTGCCAGATGTGCCCGATGTGCCCTTTCCCCCCCTTCCAGCTCTTTCCATTCCGGCTGAACAGGTCTCCTGGCTGTTTCCCAGCAGTGATATTCTACCCCCTGCCGCGGACTTCAGAATAGTCTCGGCCCCCAGCCTGGAACACCCTCTCCTCCCTTTTGCTGCTGAGGATTTCTAGGTGACTCGAGGGCCGAGCCCAGGGGTGCCCCCTCTCTCCTCAGACTATTCAGCGTTCCCCTTCGTCCTCCCTTACTCCAACTCTCTGTCTCTCTATCTCCGACCTGGTACACAGTAGACACTTAATAAGTGTTGGATGGAATGGTTGTTTTCAGCTAGTGAGCCCTGGAGACACCGGGGCTGTTATTATTGAGGCCCCTCTGCTTCCCTGCTCATTGGACGGCTTCCTCAAAGATGATGTAACACAGGATAGAGTTTCTTCTCTGGGAAACTGCTCTGCTGAGCCAGGCCTTGGCAGGGGTTCAGTTTTTCAGGTCAAAGATCCTGGGGGCCTCCCCCAAAGAGGCTGGGAGCACTGAAGCCCCGATCCTGCACCCTGGCCTGCCAGTGCACGTGGGAGGACCATCCCTTGCCCATCAGGACGAGGTTGCCTGCTGGTTTTGTACAGAAAAGGGTTTTTCTTGCAAAGTTCTAGACTTTTAGGAGCTAGGACTTAAAATGTCAGAGCTGGGAGGGAGTTTAGAACAGGAGGTGTCAGGGCTGGGAGGGAGCTTAGAACTGGGGAGGTCAGGGCTGGGAGGGAGCTTAGAACAGGGGAGGTCAGAGCTGGGAGGGAGCTTAAAACAAGGAATGTCAGAGCTGGGAGGGAGCTTAGAACAAGGAATGTCAGAGCTGGGAGGGAGCTTAGAACGGGGGAGGTCAGAGCTGGGAGGGAGCTTAGAACTGGGAGTGTCAGAGCTGGGAGGGAGCTTAGAACAGGGAATATCAGAGTGGGGGGGGCTTAGAACAGAGGATGTCAGAGCTGGAGGAGCTTAGAACAGGGGATGTGAGAGTAGAAAGGAATCTTAACAGTCAATCCCCCTGAGACCCAGAGAGGTGAATTTCAGCTTCTTCCTACCTCATTCAGGTACATTTTTAGGGCCTTAAAATTAATAGTGTTCCTTCCCAAGATCCTTGGGGGAAAGATGGGGGACCAGGTATTATTATAGTATATTTCCTGGTGTGGAAGCTGAGGTTCAACAGCCAGAGAACCCCAGACACTTCCCAGCATGCTACACTCTCTCTACAGATGCGCCATCTTACATCCTGGAGCCCTGGCTCACACTCTGTGCTTCAGCCTAACTGCTTCCCTTGCCGTCCCACAAGCTCCCAGGACTCCCCAGTCTCTGCCCCTTAGCCCCAGCTCTGTCCTCTGCCCAGAGGTTCGAACATCGATGTCATCTTGGCGTCTCCCTCTCTTCCTTCCCTCCCCATTCATGTCCTGCCATCTCTCAGCCCCCATCTCTCTTCTGACTCCCCACCTTGGGGGCACCCCCTCCACCTGCATCACTGTATCATCTGCTGGGCTGGGCCTGCCTCCCCTGCCCAGTCCAGCTTCCACCCAGCCCCAGAGTGACCTCAGCTCCTCGCAAACTCTAGTGACCGTCGCCACCGCGATCAAATAGAACGTTCTCGCACCGGCCGCCCCCCCACCTTTCCGGCCTGCTTACACCGTCGTCTCAATACTGGCCTTCCACAGCCTCCCGGCCTTCTCTCGGGCCCGCTCCCTCCTCGCCTCGGCCTCTCAGTTTCCCTGCGCCCCCTTTCACTCCCAGCCCCTCCGGAGCGCCTTCCTCCTGAGATCCTGAGCGTATCTTGTAGGCACCTCCTGTCTGCATGGTGTTCTGCCCATTGGCTATAAGCTCCTCTAGGCGGGAACTGCCCCCAGGAACAATGCCTGGCACACAGTGAGCACTAAATAAATGTTTCTTTATTTGATTTAAGCCCCTCCTCGCTCCCACCTTCCCTGTTCTAAGCCCCCCTCGCTCTGACCTTCCCTGTTCTAAGCTCCCTCCCATCTCTGACTCCCCTGTTCTAAGCTCCCTCCCACCTCTGACACCCCCTGTTCTAAGCTCCCTCCTACCTCTGACTTTCCCTGTTCTAAGCTCCCTCCCATCTCTGACCTCCATGTTCTAAGCTCCCTCCCACTTCTGACCTTCCTGTTCTAAGCTCCCTCCTACCTCTGACTTTCCCTGTTCTAAGCCCTCTCTCGTTCTGACCTCTCCCATTCTAAGCTCTCAGCCTCCATGGTCTGTGATTTTACTCTTTCCTACCAACATGCCCTTTCAGTCCTTCCCCAGAGAATAAGCAGGAACCCGGCTGAGCGAAGCGCTGGCCGGACAGCGGGCTCGCACGGGCTCTGAGGCCGCGCCATTAGGCCAGAGGAAGCCAGACCAAGAGCCGTGGTTTCTGGGAGCTTGGGCCCAAGCCGATGTTTTCAGAAAAGGCTTATGGGTCCCTTGGGCTTCTCGGCAGGCACTGAGGTTACCTCACGTCGACTACATCGAAGAAGACGCCTTTGTCTTTGCGCAGAGCATCCCCTGGAACCTGGACAGGATAGTCCTGACACCGCACAGAGTGGAGGAGTACAGCCCGCCCAGTAAGAGCCCTTCCGGCTTCACTTAACCCTTCGGCTCTGTCCTCTCTTCTCTCCGCTCTGACGTTCTCGCTTCTCTCGTCCGTCCACTCGAAGCTTCTGGAGCTTGAGCCCTTGCGGCTCTGCCATCCGATGCCCTCTGCACTGACTCTTCATGTGTGCAGATCTCCTTTCTTTCTGCCTTAGAAGATCCTTTCTAATCCTAACGCTCTATGTCCCCAAACCCCCTTTAGAATCACATGTTCTAAAGTGCTCCTGTCTGGTTCTAGAATTAAATGTTCTAAAATCTATTCCAGTTCCAACACCTGAGGTTCTGTTCAGCTATAACATTCTATTTTCTATGTTCTGCCAGTCTGTTCTAAAGTCCCTTCTAGCTCTGGTCTTGGGGGTTGTAAAGGTCTTTCCAGTGCCAACAACCCTGACATCTCCTGTTCTAAGCTCCCTCCCAGCTCTGACATCCCCTGTTCTAAGCTCCCTCCCAGCCCTGACATCTCCTGTTCTAAGCTCCCTCCCAGCTCTGACACCCCCTGTTCTAAGCTCCCTCCCAGCCCTGACCTCCTATTCTAAGCTCCCTCCCAGCCCTGACATCTCCTGTTCTAAGTTCCCTCCCAGCTCTGAGCTCCCCTGTTCTAAGCTCCCTCCCAGCCCTGACATCTCCTGTTCTAAGCTCCCTCCCAGCCCTGACATCTCCTGTTCTAAGTTCCCTCCCGGCTCTGACCTCCCCCGTTCTAAGCTCCCTCCTGGCTCTGACATTCCCTGTTCTAAGCTCCCTCCCAGCCCTAATATTCCCTGTTCTAAGGCCCTTCCCAGCTCCTTAAGCCTGGCAAGTACAATTTGCCAAAATAAAATAAAAGTAAAAACACCCAGGGCTTGTGTCATGAGGGCGTGAGATTTGAAATCTAAACCTTGGCCAGTGCTGGTCTTCCTTGGCAGGGTTCCTGGGCATCTTGTGACAGGGTTCCTGACCTCAGTCTCTCTCTCACCCAATTTCCTTTCCCTGTAATGGGGAAGGCCCAAAGGGATTCCAAGCAGGTGCGCAGAATTCCCTGGATCCTGTGACGCCCAGTGGGGATAATAACAGGGCCGACTTCCCGGGCTTGTGGTGATGATCAGATCAGTAATTAGCACAGTGCCTGGCACATAGAGCCTGGCACATAGAGCCTGGCAGGACCACAAATCTTAGCTCTAGTAGTTTCCTCCCTCGATGCTCTCGTGCTGGGCACCCCCTGAGTTGTGATAGAGATTCGTCTTCACACCAGGGCTGAATGAAATGGTCTCCAAAGCGTCTTTCGACTCTGAGATTATGTAAAAAATAGGAAGAACTTCCAAAAGAGATAACTAGGCTGAGATAATCGGGGAGGTGGGCTGTCAGGGTCAGCTAGAAAATGCCCATTTCTCAGATTTCTCAGAACTCATTAGCAGAAGTTCTGCTGCTTTGCCCTTTTCTAAAGTCGTTGAAGAACATTGATCAGCCAAGGCCGTGACTACGGTCTCAGAACTCACACTCATCGAGCTCTTCTTGACTAAACCCTGGCCCCGTGGACTGAGCACCCTGACCACTGAGCAGCCACTGAGCGTCACTGACTTAGTGTCCATTAACCGAGCTCCCGTGACGGCCGGGACTGCCGAGCTCTCCTTGGCCGAGCGTCTCTGCCAGCATTCGTAGATGGGGAGTCCTGACGGCACTGACTGAGCCCCAGTGACCCTACTGACCGAACGCCGCCCAGATGAAGTGCCTCGGGACCATCGCCCGTGGAGGTGCTGGGCAATCTCAGCTTTCCCCCTTTCCTCTCCCGAGCTGTAACTACAGAAGCTCCTTTCTCAGACTGCCAGCCTTTGTCAGATTTGTTTCAGTCAGATGCGTAACGCTAGGAGAAAGGGTGCCCTGTGGTGCCCCCAGATGCCAGCCACAGCCAGGAAGCTGAGAAAGCAAAAGAGCTCTCAGAAACCACCTCAGCCAATCCCTGGTTGGACAGAAGAGGAGACTGAGGGTCGGAGAAGTGTTTGTTTTTGAAAGGCTTGAGGTGTATGGGCAGGAACCTTTCATCTTGACACTGTCATGCGTTTCGCCCAGGCCAGAAGCGAATCCTAGAGAGTCTTGAGTAAGTCGGGAGGGGTTTGGATCATTCTGGGAGGTCCAAGGCAGAAAATGGCTCTGATTTCAGGCCTTCTGTTCACAGTCTGGCAGCAGGATGGGACTGAGGGAAAACTAGTAGAGGAGACACATAGGGAGGGCAGTGAAGATGCCAGGGAGCCCAGTGTCCTGCACCCCCAGCAAGTGTTCCTGTAAATTAGTGGCTAATTCTGTTAATGGAGGAGAGGGCCAGAGCCAGCAGAAGTTGGGAAAGTCTGGAGGAGAGAAGGAGAGCCTGGTCTGTGCCGTTGGGAAGGAGGTGGACTTGTTCTCGCCTCCATGGCTGGAAATCCCATCTTGGCTCAGCTGTCCAAAGTATCTTCCTGGTGTGTCCTCCCAGGCTAAGGTCTTAGCTTCCTGTATTCCATGATTTATTGATGTGGGCGTCCTTCACAAGTGCAAAGAGCAACCCACCAACCGCCTCTCCTTCAGTCAATCAATAAGTGTTTATTAAATGCACAAGAGCAACCCACCAACCTCTTCTCGTTCATTCAATCAATGTTTATTAAGCACCTACTATGTGCCAGGCACTATGCTAAATGCTGGGCATTTGAAGAACAGCAAAGGACCTTCCAGAAGCTCACAGTCTCATGAGGAACACATGTCCATATCTTCCCACAAACTTCTCCTAGAGAAGATGTTCTTAACCTTTTGTGTATCTAGAGCTTTCTGGAAGAACCGTTCAGTCTAGTGAGACACACCGGTCTCTTTTCTGCTCCTCCATCTGTCAACGTTGAACATTCTCCCTGCATGTCCTCCATTCCTGGAAGCTTCCCCATTTCTGCCTCCTTCATTCCCTGGCTTCCTTCACATCCTGGCTGAAATCCTTCCTTCTACAAGAAGTCGTTCCCCATCTACCTTAACGCTTGGGTCTTTCTTCTGTTGATTATCTCAAACTTACCCTGTCTGTATCAAATTCATCTCTACCCATTTATATGTGGTCTCTTCTGTTCGATTATGAGTTCCTTAAGAGAATGGACAGTTTTTGTCCTTCTTTATGTCTGCTGGATCTGGCATACAGTGGGTACTTAATAAATGCTTGGTGACTTGGCCTTGGATTAAGAATCTCTTCGGTGGAGGATTCTTCACCATCACATGAGAGGTCTTTTTTTGGTTATTAAAACATTTCTTGGACATTGGCTGAGTGGGGCATCTGGTTGTGATTCCCCATTTCTTAATCAGCCCCTATTCTTTTTTACAAAAATTTAAAATGGGGGGCAGCTAAGTAATGCAGTGGATAGAGCACCAGCCCTGAAGTCAAGAGCACCTGAGTTCAAATCTGGCCTCAGACACTTAACACTTTCTGGCTGTGTGACCCTGGGCAAGTCACTTAACTCAAATTGCCTCAGCAAAAATAAATAAATAAATTGTAAATCAACATTTTGCTTTACTTCACAGTTACTGCTAGTATTAGTTACTGTCTTTCTTATTTTCATCCCCCCCAAAAGAGTTGAGTTCTCCTTTGTCAAAGTAAAAACAAAGTAAAAAAAGTAAAAATTCCTTTTGTCAAAGGAAAAAGAAAAACTGGACCTTTCTGAGTCTCAGTTTTCACATCTGTGAGATGTAGGGAAATGGACTCAGTGGCTTCAGGTCCCTTGGAAATTCAGAAATCCTACTTACAGTCAGTTGGCCTAAATGGCCAGATTTCTCATGTGAAGAATTGGAGAGCGAGTGAGAAGGTTTATGAACATTTAAACTTGTTAGAAATGGAAACCGGTGAGTTCTTTGTCGCTGGAGGTCCAGTGGATGTTGGAACACCACTTGTCAGAGACGTTGTAGAGGGAATTCTTGCTAGATAAGGCTTCGTTTGTTTGGCAAGCATTTATTAAGCACTTAATATGTACCAGCCTGTAACTCTAGTGGAGCCAAAAAAATAGGCAAAAATCAAACAGTACCTACGCTCAGTCAATCAATTTATGAATCATCTTTTAAAGCAGAGGGCCAGAGTCGATAAGGACTAGGAAGCTGTGTGACATCACGCAACATTTCAGTGCCCAAGAAACTGACTAAGAGTGTGTAAGTTGCAGAGAAGGTGCCCATGTGCAGTGAAGAAGTGCTTCACTCCGGAGTTCCCTATTCTTAGTATCAGGTGCTGTCCGAGGTGCTAGAAATACACAAATAAAAGTAAGAAAGCCCCTTCCCTTAGGAAAAAACCTATCTGGGAAAACAATATGTAGCACATGTGCACACAAACACAATAAATAAATATAGAGAGATATATCCACAGGTATATCTATATATACACACATATATGTATACATACATACATAAATATGTACACATCCATTTGTACATAGTATTATATATATTATATATATATGTGTGTGTATATATATATATATATATGTATATATATATATAGTGAGTGTGTGGATGTATATGTACACATATACACAAAAAAGGATGCAAGGTGATGGTGAGCTGGGGAGGAAGGAAGGTACTTCTAGCTGATTAGGTATTTACTCTAGTAATCAGGGCTCTGGATGTCCAGAGATAACTAAGCACTATTTATTTAGATAGTCTGGTTGACCTCTAAGAGAGCTGGAATCTCTGAAAAAGGCTATTCCTTAAGTCTTCTGGGATTCAAAAAATTTTCATTCCACAGTAAAGACACAACCGGAATACAAATATAAAAAAAAAAAGGTTAAATGGCCGAGTTCTTCTTAAACACGAAATCTTAGAGTTGGAGACTTAAAGGTTTTCAGGTCTTACCTACTCGGCCTGGAACTTCTTCTTCTCTATTCCTCCCACACTACCTCCAGGGACAGGGGATCTCACTTCCACAAGCGTGTGGTGCCTTCTGCAAAATGGACTTATGAATACAGTTGGGTCGTGATTGCCACTAATGATATTGTTGTTATTTATTTCCTCTCCCGCGGATGTTTTCTATTCAAAAAGATAAAGGTGACCAGGTGGAAGTATACCTGCTGGATACCAGCATCCAGAGTGGACATCGGGAGATTGAGGGGAAGGTCACCATCACTGACTTTGAGAATGTCCCAGAGGAGGATGGCACTCGCTTCCACAGACAGGTGAGATCTTCCCCCTCCCATTATTGGCCAAAAATCCCAGCAGATCTGCCATCCCCTTTGCATGACAGCCATGATTTTCAGCTGTTGCCTCCATGGCACCAACAGCCATCATCCTCTGGCCCAGTGATCTCACATCTGTGCTGAGGGTCACAAAGGGTCTCCAGATTTACTTTGAGCCACTGTAAGCAGAGAGATGTATTTAATCACCCTGTCTCCCTGTGTCTTCTTGACAGGCCAGTAAATGTGATAGTCATGGAACCCACATGGCCGGAGTGGTGAGCGGCAGGGACGCTGGAGTTGCCAAAGGGGCCAGTGTCCGGAGCCTCCGAGTCCTGAACTGTCAAGGGAAGGGAACAATCAGTGGTACGCTCATCGGTGAGTGCTTCCAAACAGACCTGATCCAGTAAGCTTCCCTTTCAGCATGATGACTTTAGGTTTGCTTGAAAGGAGCGGTTCCTGTGTTTGGCACTTTGGGAAGTACAGAGGTGCACTAGCCCTGCCCTGATGTGGGAGACATCAAGGGAAGACAAGGGAATCAGTGTTTTATAGCATCTGCTATGCGCCAGGTACCGTGCTCATTGCTTTATAAACATGGTCTCATTTGATCTTCACAAGAATCTTCCACCATAGGGGCTGTTATTCTCTTTGTTTTAGAGCCGAGGAAACTTAGGGAAAATGAGAAAAGTCATTTGCCCAGGGTCACACGGCTAGTCAGTGCCTTAGGAGATGGTGAGTCCCCCATCACTGAGAAGTTCCTCCTGCAGGAGGAAGCTTGTTCAGCTCTGGGTTGGACTACATGGCAGCTGAGGTCTCTTCCAACTTTGCAAATGCTTCTGTGACGTCGAGGGAAGGTTAGAAGTCAGATCTTCTGATTGAGATCCAGAGCTCTTTCTACTATATGAGAGGAGGGCAGCCATACTTACAGGGCATGTTTGCTAAATGAACATCCACAGATTTAGAATCGGAAGAATCAGCATGAACAGAGCATCAGAACTGAAAAGGACTTCAGGGATGATCTAGAATGATTTTTCTATGACTAAGGAAACTGAGGCTCAGAGAGGGAAGTGTGACTAGCCTAAGGTGAAAGGGCAAAGTAATGGCCATGATTTGACTTCAAACCCAGGGCTCTTTCCACCCAATCAAACCACAGGAGTGTCAGAAGAGATGATTAATCCCAATATCATGGATGGTTATTGGAAGGAGAAAGCTCTGTGGCTGGGGACACCTTAGAAGACTTCTTGGAGGAAGCGACCTTCTAGGAAAGCCATGAATGATAGGAGAAATGGGGAGAACAGAATAGATAGGGGGAACGAGAAGATGAAAAGCTAGAAAATGGTTAAATGTATTAAGGAAAAAGTCAAATACAGGCTAGAGCACATACCATCCAGTACATGTAAAAAATAGAATTGTAGAGTGGAAAAGCAGATCGGAGCCAGATGGAAGAGAGCCTTGAATGCCAGGCTCAGGAATTAATTAATTAATATGTAGGTAATAGGAACTAGCTGGGGATTTCAAGCAAGGAGGAGGGGATATTGGAACTGTGCTTTAGGAAGATTCTAGGATAAATGTTTCCTCTTATCTTGCGTCCTAATAAGGGATAGAGGATAAAGCTCAGGAGGGGACCTATGACTTTATTGGTATAGGAAATTCCCAGTGGAGGAAGCTCCTTTCTACCAACACATTTCTTTGTAATCTGAGTCTTAGATTGCCCGGAGAAGTGAGAGGGGAAGGATTCTGCCTGGGATCACACAACCGGAGACAGGACTCAAACCCAGTCTCTAGCTTCAAGGCCATTCCCCACCCACTCTGGCCGTCTCCCCACCCTCTCCTCCTGACAAGGATCATTTTGTATCCCCTTCCCATGCCCTAGCCCAGATCTTACTCATGGAGAAGCTCAGTAAAAAAAAGCCCAGGATTTGGAGGCAGAGCCCTTGGGTTCTGCTACATATGGCTCTGCTACTTACTATGTCTTCAGATATCTGGAGGGAGGGCTGTCAGGTAGAAGATGGATTAGCTTTGTCCAAGCTGGACCCAAGGGACAGAGGTTGTGCCGGGAGGATGATTTAGACTTGATGGTCAGAAAAGCTTCCCAAAAATCAGATCTATCCCAAATTAAGATGGGGTGCCCTAAGAGGTAGTGAGCTCCCCATCACTGGGCATCTGCAAGAGGATGACCCTTGTTCACCTCTGCGTTGGAGTCAATGGCTGCGGAGGCCCCCTCTGACCCGGAAAGGGCTTTGGCAATGCCTCTGTGATGTTGGGCAAGTCCCGGTCTGTCAGGGAGGAGGCTGGGCCAGATCACAGCTTCCTCCCGGTCCACATCCTGGGAGCCCGCGATCCCTGCTAAGTAAGGACTGTCCTCGCTGTCCCATCAAGTCCATGGAGACTTTTGTCTTCTCTGGCAAACAGGCCTGGAGTTCATCCGCACGACCCAGAAAGCCCAGCCTTACAACCCCCTGGTAGTACTGCTTCCCTTTGCGGGGGGCTACAGCCCCACGCTGAACGCCGCCTGTCGCCTCATGGTGCGCACGGGGGTGGCAATGATCGCGGCCGCCGGCAACTACAGAGACGATGCCTGCTTGTACTCGCCGGCTTCTGAACCTGAGGTAAGGCAGGCCGGGGACTTTTTGGGGGGAAGAGCTGGGCGCTGGGGACTGGGGGGAGGGAGGGAGAAAGGGGGAGGGCATGCCCCCAACCTCGAGTTTTAATATGCTGGGGCAGGCAGGGCAGTGATCCCTGCTGGGCCATGGATGGGACACGGGGTGCTGGGTGAGTCCCTTCATTTCTCAGGGCCTCAGTTCCTTCCTCTGTAAAACAACCAGGTTGGAGTCAGGGTCTGGAAGGTCTGTGAGGCTGCCAGCCTGGCTGCCTCCTTCTGCCCCAGTCACATCCGGACACTTCTTTCCACCAGCTTTTCTGACCCCAAGCCTCGAGTGCTTCCCGTGATGCTGCCTCCCCCCAGCCTGGGGAGCTGCCCTTGTCCTGGACGGCAGCCCCTCAATGAACCAAGCCCCAGGCCAGGTGATCGGAAGCTCCTTGGCCTGGGCCTCTCCCCCCGTTCTCCCAGCTTGGAACCTGCTTACCCTCTTCCCTCCAGGTCATCACCGTGGGGGCCACAAATTCCCATGACCAACCGGTCACCATGGGAACAGTAGGAACCAACTTTGGCCGCTGTGTAGACCTTTTTGCCCCTGGGGAAGACATCATCGGTGCCTCCAGTGACTGCAGCACCTGCTTTACCTCTCAAAGTGGAACATCTCAGGCTGCTGCCCATGTCGCAGGTTTGGAGCTCCTTCTCTCCCTGTACCCATCATTTATTGGGCACCAACTGTATGCCTTTCCCTGTGCTAAGATGCTGAGGAGTCCACTGGCATCAAGAGCTTGTAGCGGGACAAGAAGGGAACTCAGGAAGCGTTTATTAAGTGCCCGTGGTGGGCCAGATACAACAGTAAAAATAAAACCATCCCTTTCCTCAAGACGCTTCCATTTTCTCCAGTTAAGTAAGCAAAGGAAATGTGTGGAAAGAGAAACCACACTGTGGTTGGTGGTAGGGAGGCAGCGGCTCGGTGGAGAGAGCACTGGGCTTAGACCCGAGTTCAAATCCAGCCTCAGACCCTTCCTAGTTGTGCGATCCTTCCTACTGGAGGAGGAAATGGTGGGTCACCCCAGTATCTTGGCCAAGAAAATCCCATGGGCTGCGGTCCATAGAGTCACAAAGAGCTGGACAGCAAGAACACTAACAAGGGAGTTGTCAGGGCGCAAAGGATCCCAGAGGAAGGAGAACATGCTAGACATGAAGGACAGCCGGGACAAAGGCAGGGAGGCTGGAGGTGGAAAGTCCTGTGGGAACTGTTAGGCTGAAATGTTAGGTGGGGAAAGGGGGGGTCATATCTAAATAGGCTAGAAAGGCTGGAGTTGGAGGAGAGGGGCTCTGCACACCCTCCTTCAGGGCAGTGGAGAAGCTCCTTGGGGGTGGGGTGTCTGGGAGGGGGCCTGTGTGCATGTGGGAGGAAGAGAAGGAAGAGGAAGAAGAAAGGGAGGAAAAGAAAGGAGGAGGAGTGGAAAGAGGAAGAAGAGGAGGAAGAGGAGAAGGAAAGGAAGGAGGAAGACGGGGTAGAAAGAAGAGGAAGGAAAGGAAGAAGAGGAAAAAGGGAAGAAAGGAAGGGAAGAAAGAAGAGGGGAAGAAGAGGGGGAAGAAGGGAGGAGGAAGAAGGCTAGGAATAGGAGGAGGAAGGGATGGAAGAAGAAGAGGGGAAGAGGAGGAGGAGGAGGGGAAGGAGGAGAAAGAAGGTTAGGGAGAGGAGGAGGAAGAAGAGGGGAAGAGGAGGAGGAAGGGAGGAGGAAGACGAGGAAGGGCTGGTCAGGGCGAAGCAGTGAGGGCAGTTTCCCCCTCAGGCATCACGGCCATGCTCCTCAATGCCGAGCCCGGCCTGACCATCTCCGAACTGAGGCAGAGGCTGATCCATTTCTCCATCAAGAAGCTGATCAACGAGGCCTGGTTTCCCGAGGAGCAGAGGCTGCTGACCCCCAACTTAGTGGCCGGGCTGCCGTCCAGCCTCGGAGCAGGTGAGCTCCCCGGAGCCCCCCCTCCCCCCGCGCCCTCCTTCTGCTCTGCCTTCCTTCGGAACCTGAGCCTCCTGGGCCCTCCCATGAGCCTCCATTCAGGGGAAGGGCGTCTGCTTCGGCGTCGCAGTGGGACTTGGGGATTTTGCACTTGCCGCTGCCTTGATTCCTTTCTCCCTACAAAACGGGAACAGTCCCAACAGCAACGGCATCTGCTTTGCCGGTCGTAGGCCTCAAGCACCAGAAAACGTGAGCTGTTACTAGGGTGGTCATTTGGGGGGGATCTTTCAAAGGTGGGGGCCACCCTGTGGAGCTCCCTCAGCTACAGAGGTGCAGTCATTTGTCGTCTTGCTGAGTTGCCTGGAGAGAACAGAGACGGGACTCACAGCCAGTCTGTTTCAACGGCAAGATTCGAACTCAGATCTTCTTGACTTTGACTGACTCTCCTGCTATCTTTAGGGTGGTTTATGCTGTTAAATCATTCTGGATTCGAAGTTCTTTCCCCTTCTGACACCCCCTGTTCTTTTCCCCTCCGCAGCAATTTATTTTTCCAGTTTGGGGCCCTCGTGGGGGAAGGTTTTTGAGCCGCAGGTTTTTTCTTCCTGCCGGGTTGGGGGCCCGAGGCCCTTTCTCTGGCGTGGGCCGTCAGTGCTAGACTGACTCTGCTCCCAGACTTCCGGGGGCTCTGACTCCTGGCCAGGGTGCAGCCTCGGTCCAGGTGTCAGGGAGTGTCTGGCTGTCCCCTACAAGAGCCTCCCCATGCTGCCTCTTCCCCTGGACCCCTTGGGGAGGGGCCCCGTGTGATGGTGGCCCCCCCCACTTACGTCCGGCCCTCGGGCCCACGCGCTCTTTCAGAAGAGCAGCTGCTCTGCCGGACAGTGTGGTCGCCCAACTCGGGCCCGACCCGGAAGGCCGTCGCCGTGGCGCGCTGCGGCCTCGGCGAGGAGATGCTGAGCTGTTCCAGTTTCTCCAACAGCGGGAAAAGGCGAGGAGAGCGGATGGAGGTGATGTGTCTGCATGGGAACCCAGGGTCAGGATGGAGTTGGAAGGGCCCCAGAGACCCAGGCCACGGAAGGGAAAAGGGGCCAAGGAGCTGCAGGGAATTTCCTAGTGAGCTTATAGGTCATGAGCCTCGGAGGGGAAGGGGGCTGGAACCCAGGTCTCTGACTCAAGAACCGAGACCCTCCCAATGCAGGCTCGGATGGGGGCAGGTGCCCGTGACGGACACGGCTAATCGGGAGCACGCGGACCTTGGACTCGTGCATGCAAACCTTTTCCAGACATTTACTAGTCGAGTCGTCCTAAGCAGGACTAGTAACCTTTCTGGGCCTCAGTTTCCTGTCCTGTAAAATGGAATCCCCTCCCCCATTATTTCCCAAGATATACATGGAAGAAGGGAATAATGAAATATCCCACGCTGCCGGGGGAAGGCCAGTGTGGATCGGAACACGAGGCCCAGTAGCCCCCCGGCCTTTTTAAAGTGAAGCAAAGAAAACAACATAACACGAGGGAAAGGCAGTTTGGCCCAAGAGAAGCCCTGGCCAGAGCAGCTCCCCAGAAAGAGGTCACGAGATGCTCGAGGATGAGGGGACTAGAAGCAAGCAGAACCTTAGAATTAGGAGGGGGAGACCTAGAATGGAACGGTGCAGAGCGCCCAGGATCCAGAAGTCAGGCAGCAAATGTCTTTGTGATCCTGGGCTGGGAAGGTCATCTGCATGGGCTGGGGGGGGGGTTCCTGCACACGTGTGTGTGTGTGTGTGTGTGTGTGTGTGTGTGTGTGTGTGTGTGTG
>JAJPUD010003767.1:168794-229598 GCA_023553655.1 Myrmecobius fasciatus
GTGTGTGTGTGTGTGTGTGTGTGTGTGTGTGTGTGTGTGTGTGTGTGAGTGAGTGTGTGAGTGTGCTTTGATGGGGCCATTGTGGGGAATATTGTTTTTAACCCTCAGGTGCGCGAGGGCAGGAAAGCTTGCCTGGCCTACAACGCCTTTGGGGGACAGGGCGTCTATGCCATCGCCAGGTGCTGCGTGCTGCCCAGAGCCCAGTGTCACATCCAGGCATCTCACCAAGGGGAGGATGGGGGGGAGGTCCGTGCCCGCTGTGAGGAGGAGAGCCAGGTGCTCACAGGTAGGAGGGCCAGGGAGGAAACAGAATGATACCTCGGCATGGAGTCGGTGGAATCTTGGACTGGGAGAACCAGGGGAACTCTGAGCCGGGAGGGAGCTTAGAACAGGGGAGGTCAGAGCTGGGAGGGAGCTTAGAACAGGGGGTGTCAGAGCTGGGAGGGGATTAGAACAGGGGGTCTCAGAGCCGGGAGGGAGCTTAGAACAGGGGAGGTCAGAGCTGGGAGGGAGCTTAGAACAGGGGGTGTCAGGGCTGGGAGGGAGCTTAGAACAGGGGAGGTCAGAGCCGGGAGGGAGCTTAGAACAGGGGGTGTCAGGGCTGGGAGGGAGCTTAGAACAGGGGATGTCAGGGCTGGGAGGGAGCTTAGAACAGGGGAGGTCAGAGCTGAGAAGGAGCTTAGAACAGGGGAGGTCAGAGCTGGGAGGGAGCTTAGAACAGGGAGTGTCGGAGCTAGATGGGGCCGGGGATTTTGCCCTCAGGATCGCTCTCTACAGATGCTTTAGTTCACGTGGGCCCTTCCCCCCAGTGTTCATCACATGAGAAATGAAAATGTCTGAGTATTACTATAAAATTAGTTTTGACCTCGGAGACCCCCATCAGGGGTCTTAGGGACCCATCAGTCCCTGGGCCACACTTTGAGAACCTTGGGTCTCGCCCCAGCCCCTCATTTCACAGAAGAAACTGGGACCCAGAGCAGGGAAGCCTCCAGGTCACTTTCTCCCTTGGAACTGTCCCCCTCGGGGACAAAGACCCTCCAGGGTTGACTGGACGGAGACATGGAGGGGAAGAAAGCCGGCTGTGAGAGCAGGGGGCTCCGGGCAGGGTGGGAGCCTGGCCCAGCCTCGTGGTCCCCTTGTCCCTCCCTCCTGCAGGCTGCGCCTCCCACTCCCAGAGGGAGGAGTTTGAGGACCAAGTGAAGCCCGTCATGAAAAGTATGCAGGGTCACAGCCAGTGTGTGAGCCGGGGCCAGTCCAGCCTCCATGCCTCCTGCTGCCATGCCCCGGAGCTGGAATGCCGGGTGAAGGAGCACGAACCTGAGGGCCCCGTGGAGAAGGTGCCGACACACCCTCGCCTCCCTCTCCACTCTGACCCTCTGCCTCTTTTTCTTTCCCACCCTTCTCTGTGCATTTCTTTCACTCTCTTCCCCTCTTTCTGCCTTCCCCTGGTTCATTGTCTCCTTTCAGCCTCTTCTCCCCTCCCTTCATCATTCTCTCTTCCCTTGTTCTTCCCTCTTTCTTTCTCCTGTTCCTTTCTGCCTCCTTGCTCCCCCTTCTCTTCCCTCCACTTCTCCTTCTATCTTCTTCTTGGGCTCCCTTTCTCTTTCTCTCTCTGTCTCCTTTCCCCACTCTTAATTTTATTTTTTCTATCTTAATTTTTCTCTTTCGATTCTATATTTAAAAAATCACTTTCATTATGAAACTTAATATGAACACTTCAATATGCAAAGAAAACCTGAAAAAGGAGTTTGCATATGAAACTCTGAACTTGTGTTCTATAAAGCTTCTTAATTTGTATAGATTAAAATGAACACAACGGGTTCAAAGCCCTCCTGCTTGTCCCTGCTCCCCTTCTGAGCTTCCTTTGATCACTTCTGTGTAATTTTTTTTTTTTGCTTTTTGCTGAGGCAGTTGGGGTTAAGTGACTTGCCCAGGGTCACACAGCTAGGAAGTGTCTGAGACCAGATTTGAACTCAGGTCTTCCTGACTTCAGGGCTGGTGCTCTAACCACTGTGCCACCTAGCTGCCCCCACTTCTGTGTAATTTTGAGGTTTCATGGATGAAATCTTGTTTTCTTTCTTTTTTCATCATTAGCCATTGTCTAGACTCTCCAACAATCGATATTTTCCTCTCATCACTTTTTTTTAACCTGCCTGGATGTGAGAACCTTGGAATTATTTTAACCAATCAGCATTTCTCTTATTATTCATGATCTGGAGCATTTTTTCATGTGGTTTTCAATAGCTTACACTTCTTGAGAACTTCCTTTTTAGAATCCTTTGACCATTTATCTTTTGGGGAATGGCCTTTATCCTTATGTATTTGTATCAGTTTTCTGTATATCTTGGCTATCAAATCTTGATCGAGAATAATTCACTCAAAGATTTTTTTCCTAGTTAGCTTTTTCCTTTTTAGTTCTAACTGAAGTAACTTTTATTTGTTCAAAAGCTTTTCAATCTTATGTAATCACAATTTTCCATTTCACCTTTTAAAATGATTTTTATTCCTTTCCCCCCCAAAAAAAAACTCTTTCCACATTCATAGTTGTAAAATACCTATCTTTTCTTTTTCCTATAATTTTCCTGTGATATGGCCTTTTTCATTTAGGTCTTATAATACATTTGGAATTTCTTATTGTATATGTGTGAATGTTGAGCTAAATCTAGTTTCTATCATCATTTTCTTTTCTTTTCTTTCTTTCTTTCTTTTTTTCCCCCGGAGGCAATTGGGGTTAAGTGACTTGCCCAGGGTCACACAACTAGGAAGTATTAAGTGTCTGAGACCAGATTTGAACTCAGGTCTTCCTGACTTCAGGACTGGTGCTCTATCCACTGTGCCATCTAGCTGCCCCTATCCAATTACTTCTTTGTCTCATTTGTCTAATCTGTTCCACTGATCAAATTTTATGAGTTTTTTAATAATCAGTATGAAACAGCCTACTTATTTTGTGGTAAAGTTGAAATGTGGGACTATCAGGACCCCTCCTTTTAATTTTTTTTTCATCCTGTCCTTTGAGACTCTTCTTAAACTTTTAAGCTCCTCTACATGAATTTTGTTAATTTTTCTAGCTCTAAAAGACATCTCTGGCAGTTTGATATGGTACTAAATTTGTAAATTAGTTTAGGTAGTATTGTCATTTTTATTGCATTATCCCAGTCCAAGCATGAATTGTTAATAGCTGTCTAATTATTTCAGTCTTCTTTTATTCTTCAAAAAGGGTTTTGTGACTGTATTCATATAATTTTTTATATATGTCGTCTTGACTCTCTACTACTTGATGCATTTTGTAGTTATTCTGAATGAATTTTCTTTACATATGTCTTGCTGCTGGGTCTCTCCTTTTACCCTTTCTCTCTTTTTTATTCTTTTCTCTGTCTCTGTTTTCTTTTTCTTCACTTCTCATATTCTCTCCCTCCCTTCTCTCTTCATCTTATTTCATTCTTCTCTCTTTCTTCTCTCTCCCTTCTTTCTCTATCACACTTCATCCTTCTTTGGTCTGCTTCTTCCCTCCTCTTCCCTCCCATTCTCTGTATCTCCCCCCTCATTTCCTTCTTAGCTCCCCTTTATGCCCCCTCCATCCCTCCCTCTGTTCCTCCTTTTTTCTTCTCTTTCCTTCTTCTTTCTTTTTTCTTCAGCCACTTTCCCCCTTTCTACTTCTCTCTTCCTTGTCCCCTTCTCTTGCTCTTTCCTTCTTTCTCTTTCACCACTTTCCTTCCTTCCCCCTCCTTTCCCTGTCCCTTTCTATCCTCCCCTTTTCTCCTCCCCCGACTCTATTGCTGTCTTCAGTTAATTTCTCATAACGCAATGACTCCTCGGCTGTGGTTCCCCACACTGGGTCGGACATGGGCTTGGGCCAAGGGGAAGGCAGATCCCATCTGCATTTCCCACAGTGCTTACTGCTCTCCCTGACAGGTGACGGTGGCTTGTGAAGAAGGCTGGACTCTGACCGGGTGCAACGCCTACTCCCCCGGCCCAAGCACCTTGGGCGCCTACCCCGTGGACAACACCTGCCTGGTTAGGAGCCACGTGGGGAGCAAAGGAGGCCACCAAGCAGCTGCCATGGTCATCTGCTGTAGGAACAGACAGTTGCCCAGAGAGCAGCAGAATTCCCAGTGACAGCTTCCTGGCAGGATTTGTGGGGGGGGGGGGGGGAAGAAGGATCTTCCATGTTCTGTGTTGTCACCCAGACTCTCGGGGCAACTGCCTTCTCCACTTCTCGATTTCCCCCCAGTTCCTTCACGCTTCTCCGACCAGTGCCTTGGTGCCGTTGCTTGGCCGGGCTTAGACTCTGGCCTCCTGGGCCCGACTTTCTGAAAAGACTCTCTACCCTCCTCAGAGAAGGGGCATCCACCCCTGCCTCATCTGTGATGAGGACCTGGATTCTGGGGACTTGAGGCTCCGGGGAAGCCCCCTGGCACCTGCCCCACATCCCTCCTCTTTCCCTTTCCCTGATTAGTGGCTTCTTTCTGTGCTTGCATTCGGCCCTCCTCTTAAAACGGGAATCTCTCCAAGGAGTAGGGACCCCTCAAACCCCTCATACAGACCAGCTTCAGTGAGCTGACCAGAGACCTTTTCTTTCCAGAGTCAGGACACAAATGGAAAGGAAAGAGCTAGACCATAAAGGGGGAAAACAAAGGGAGACAGCAAAAACTCACCTCACCTAGGAATCATAGAGTGTCAGAGTTGGGAGGGAACCTAGAACAAATCAGAACTGGGAGGGGCCTTAGAATGGGAGGTGAGAACTGGGGAAGAAACTAGAACAGGGAATATCCGAGCTGGGAGGGAACTTAGAACAGGGAATGTCAGAGTTGGGAGGGAACCTAAAACAGGGAATGTCAGAGCTGGGGGACCTAGAACAGGGAATGTCAGAGCTGGGAGGGAACCTAGAACAGGGAATGTCAGAGTTGGGTGAGAACCTAGAATTGGGACTATCCAAGTTGGGAAGGAACCTAGAATAGGGATGCTAGAGCTGGGAGGGAGCTTAGAGCTGGGAATATCAGAATCAGGATGGGTATTGGGGGCTTAGAATGAGGAATGCTGGAACATCAAGTGCCCATGAATGTTCTCTTTTGACCTGCAAAACCAGGCAAGGGGGTTCTCCACAGGAATCAGAGTTCCATTCTCACACTGACACCCCTTTGAGCAAGGGAGTATGGGAGGGAAGCAGCCCGGCCTCTTGCCCCCTTTCCCTCCCAGCCTTGGCACTAGCTCTCTGGATCCCTGTTTGGCCATCCCAGCTAGGTGGCTTCTGTGACACCCTCAGGTGCTTCTCAGCCCGTGCCCGCCTCTGACATCCTGCTGAAGGTGTATTTACAAGCCAGCCATCAGAACAAACATTTCCTGGCTTTTTCATTTCCAGCTGAAGCCCAGACTGGGGCAGATTTCCAGCTCCTGCCCAACCATTTGTAGAGACGGACTGTATAGCTGGACGTGAATCCAAGCACTTATCATCATTATTAGTATTTTTAGTTGTGGCTGTCTTTTGTTTGGCCCTAGGGGCCTTGGCTTTCAGGGGCTTCCCCATTTTCCCCGCCATACCTTTGTGCATGGCAATGAACCAGAATGAAAAAAGCATGGGCATTTGCAAGCAGACTTTACTCTACCCCTTACAACCCAGGGACTTGGGGTAAATCCCTTGCTGTCTGTCCCTGAGGCACGGCTACTGCTTCTGTTCAAAGAGGGTGTTGGGCTAGATATAGGTGGTCCTGTCCCCTTTAGATGGACTATCTGCTAAAACAGGGGGTTTCACCATGGATAGATTTCAAGAGGTCTGTGGACTAGGATGGGGAAAAAAATCTCATCTTATTTTCACTAACATTTGGTTTCCTTTGTAATCCTGCGTCTTTTTACACATTTAAAAACATTGTTCTGGAAAGTTAGTCAAAAAGCATTTGTTGAGGGCCTACTATGTGTTATGCTATACACATAGTAGGCTAGGCAAAGTCAAAAAGTAGTTTCTGCACTCAAGGAGCTCACAGCCAAATGGGGGGGACAACAGTTGTGTACAATCTATAGGCTGATTAGATTGGAAGTAATCACCGGAGGGAAGGCACTAGACTGGAAGAGGCTTCTCGAAGAAGGCACTAAAGAAGCTGGGATGGATTGGGAGGGAGGCCTTCCAGCATGGCGGATAGCCAGTGACAAAGCTAAATAAGTTAGGGATCTCTTTGGAGAAGCAACAAGGGGCAAGCCAAGGTCTTTGAATCATGGATTATGTAGAGAACAGGTAAGGTAGAAGAAGTTTGGAAAGGGACGGAGGGGCTGGGTCAGAGAGGCCTTTAAAAGCCAGAGGATTTTTGTGACTGAGTCTGGAGGTCAATGAGAGCCCCTGAAATTTAATAAAAAGGTGTGAATGGAGGCTCGACTGCAGTTGGGGTGAGAGGAGGCAGGCAGGTACAATAGCTATGGAGACAGTCTAGGTGTGAGGTGATGGGATGCACCGGGGGTGGGAGATGGGTTCCATCGCCCATGAGGTCCAGGGCATGGGGTTACTGAAACTTCTCCAAGGAAGACCAGCCTTTCCCTTCTCGGACAACCAGAAGTGTCACACACGACTGAATAAGAAAACAAGATGGCGCTTGGGCCCAGAGTTGAGGCTGCATCTCACTGTTTCACTTAATTTTCTGAATCATCTCTCTTGGAGGCAGAAATAATGAAGGTGTAGGGGCTTGGGTTTCCATAGTGACAAGCCTGGCCAGGTTTCTCTTCCCCATCCCCTCCAAGAGAGGCTGGCAGAACCACCTGCAGCGGCTTCCAGGACCCTGGACAGTGCTAGTCCTGGGGCCATACTCCACTCCAATTTAACTGATCCAGCCACAAGAAGCCTGTGCCTGAGCATCCGTCCCACAGACAGTGAGGGACTCATCCTTTCATCTTGCTTTCTCTACAAACCAGAACCTAACGGAAAGCAAGTTTGTGACTTGGCTATGAGTAGTTTGGAAAGATTTCTTTGAAAATTACACTTTTTTGGCCTAAAAAGCCAGCTCTTCCCAAACCTGACAGTTGTCAAGCCCCAGTTCTCCCAATTCCTTCCTCACCCACTACCTTTGTTCCAAAGACCCCCCAGGCTTTCACCCTATCATAACAAGTCATGCTGGAGGCTGCCATTGCTGATTCCCAAAGTGTGACCTGATCCCCAGCTCCTCTCTCTGGTGGGTATTTCCAGAAACAGCTCTCCTTAGGGCTTTTTTTTTGGGGGGGGAAATTGTTTTTGTTTTTTTACATAAAGATTAAGCTTTTCAGGGGCAGCTAGGTGGTGCAGGGGATAGAGCACCAGCTCTGAAGTCAGGAGGACCTGAGTTCAAATCTGGTCTTAGACACTTAACTAGCTGTGTGACCCTGGGCAAGTCACTTAACCCCAATTGCCTCAGGAAAAAAAAGATTAAGCTTTTCTAGATTTAGCATTTGACTTTTGTATTTTGAAAGTATTTATTCTGGATTTTGTAATCTGTTTTATTATAGAGTGACTTGAAAAAAAAATAAAAACTTTTAATGCCAAATAGCCTGTGGATGATGTGAACCATGCATTAGTAAAGAGGAAGGGGGGGACAGGGATGGGGAGGGGGATGTTGAGATAAGGGCTGAACCTTCGGAAGTATAATCAAAGTTCTGATTTCCATTGATGGACCAGCCAATTAAGCATTTAAGCGCTCAGTGCTAGGGATACAAATACAAAGGATTATCATCATTATTGCTTCTGCCTTCAAGGAGCTTTTATTCCATCTATAACATTTTGTGTTTCACAAAGTTTTTACTTTATAACATGCTCTTGTGAGAGATACTGAGGAGTTTCTCCTCCCATCCCAGAAATGGGATCTAGTCTGGTTCCAAGGGCAGAGGTAGAATAAAAGAGACAGTCTGGAGAGTCTTAGTGGAGTTCCACATTTTAATAGAGTAAAACTCCACTAACTCCTTTGATAGGATCACCAAGTAAAAGGGCCTGGGACAGAGCCATAGGAGATCCCTATTATTAGTGGACATGACCTGTTTGAGAATCCAGTAGAGGAGACTGATAAGGGTTGGTCAGATAGGTAAGAGAACCAGGAGAGAGGGGCACCCCAAAAACCCAAAGGGAAGAAACTATCAAATAGAAAAAAGTGTTCAAGAGAATGCAAAGTCAAGAAGGAGGAAGATTAAGAATAGGCCATGGAATGTAACCAGTAAGAGATCAATGGTAATTTTGAAAAGAACAGCTTTGGTTGAACGATGATGTCAGAAGCCAGATCGTAGGGAAGTAAGAGAATGAGAAATAAATGGATTTGCTTCTTGCAGAGAGCCTTCTGAAAGGAAGGAGAGATATGAGGCAAAAATTAGAGGGAAGGATGAATTGAGGATTTTTTGGGAGGGTGAGGGAGAACCAGGAGGTTTTGTGGGCATGAAGGAAGCACTTTGTGAATAAGAAAAAGAAAATGAGGATGATAGATCAATCCACCAGAGGACTCCTCCAGCTGAGAAGAAATTGAACAAAAGTGCTGCGATGAAATAAAAATGCTTTAACTGTCTTGTAAATCTGTTCTGATGAGAAGGGAATATCAGCCTCACTTCTGATTGCGATTATAAGTCAACAAATATTATTAAGCACCTCTTATTTACAAGGTGCTTTGGATACAAAGAGGAAAAACAGAGTACCTGTCCTCAAGAGGGTCAAAATCTTATGTGCAACTATGTACATACAAGGACAGACAAAACAGCCTAGCTGAAGAAGCAAACCCCCCTAAAGCAGAGACAGGAAGTAGCACAAGCCTAACTACTAGCCCCTTGACCCCCATCTCCCTTCAGGCAGCTCAGGAAGCTGAACTCAAGAGCCCTGGGAACAGCCATACATCTTGCACAAAGTCCCCAGTCGTTACTCTGGGGAGCCATCCCTGGGGAGGTGCAGCCTGGCCACAGCTCCTGCAGGGTTACAGTCACCACTACTAAGACCTAGTTCTTCCACCAAAATCTTTGGCTCTGCCAAGTGGCTCAGCATCAGAATCAAGGCGATGTTAAAGAAGCATCAGGGACACGAAGTACTCAGGTAGTAGGTGGGAGAGCGGGTTGCAATGTGAAGAACTCACATGAGAGACATTTATCATAGCCACAAAGGCTGCCATTTGTCAACATGGAACAGCTCATGGGTTAAATCAAATATAATTCAGCAAAGCTAAATCATATACGATTAAACAAGATGCTTCTGTTGATATGACTATTTAAAATCAGAGGGCACAAGAATTTGGTATAAATTTTAAAAAATGTTTTATTGATGCCTTTTATCTTTATATTAAAGTCATTTCTCAAAATAAAAAAAAAAATAAAGTCAGAGTGAAGGGATGAGTGAGGAAAGAGAGGGGAGTGAAGAGAGAGAAGAAAAAGGAGGAGGAAGAAGAGGGAGAGAGATAGGAAAAGGAAGGGGAAAAGGGAAAGGAGGAGGGAGAGGAAGGGAGGGAAGGAGGGAAAGAATATCTTAAAGGGAAGGCTATAGCATTAAGGAAGATGGGCAGATTTCTTGAAGAAGATGAGATTTAATTAAAACTTGAAGGAAACCAGGGAAGTCAAGAGGTGAAGATGAGGGAGTGAATTCCAGGCATGGAGGACAGTTAATGAAAAGGCTTGGAGTATCTTGTTTGAGGAACATCAAGGAAGCTGGTGTAAAGGAGAATCAGTTTAAAAAGTTACTGAACAGTGGTAATTATGTTAATACTCACTAAACCAACTGCTGCTCTTTTTCTTTCTCCTCTGCCTTTCGATGATCTCTCACTGGATAATCCATGGGATTTTTTTTTAATATCATTTTGGTGACGATTAGCAACTTCTTAATTCGTCAAAGAATATCCAACTCCCTCCTCTCCATAAAGTCTCAATTTTTTTTTTAAGTCAGCATTTACATCACATTTTAAGGTTTGTCATGTACTTTACAAATACCCTCTCATTTTATTCTCACCACACTGAGAGCTAAGTGATATTCCCATTTTATGGATGATGACCACTGAGGCAGACAACCTTCCATGTTCCATCACCCTAACACAAGAGTTCTATTTCACCTCCTCCTCCTTTTCCCATTTCAGCTATTTCCTTTCAAAGCTCTTCATTTGCCCCAATAACACGGAGTTCAGAGGTGTGGAATCCCTGAGCTTTCCTTGTCAGAGGCTGGAGGGAGTAGCCTACGCTGCCTTCTCTGCTGGCACTCCTTGACTTTGTACAGCCCATTCCCCATGAATTTACTCAAGGCTTACTTCCTATGCCAGTTTATGGGAAATCTACTTATCTATTATTACCAGACCTCCTCAAAGGATCAAGTACATCATTTCCCTGTTTCAGGGGATATTCCCATTAGAATCTTGTTTCCCGAGGGAAGTGAATTGGGCTGCCTGGAAAAGTTCTTCAAGGTCTTTTTTCTTTTTCAGGTTTGGGTTGGATTAAATGGGTGCTGGGCCCTCATCCAACCAACAAACATATATAACCTTTGTATCTGGAGGCCGTGTTTAATAGATACTTGGGTTGGATTGCTCGTTTGTGTTCACAGAAATTGCATTCTAGTCATATTACCCTGATTTTTTTAATCCACCTGCTGGGTTTTACCCCAATCACTTTTGTTTTCCCATTGTTCTAGCATCATTGAACTCTTTAGATCTTAAATGGCTTATTTTAGTACTTTCTTTCCCTTCTCTTGTGATACAGCAGCAGGGCATGGTCAGTGTTCTCAGCCAACCACCTGCATTTCCGACCCTCGCACAGTCTGTGTAGAGGGGGATGTGAGAAGTCAAGGTAGGAAGGGGAGCAAATAGGGCAGTGATCCAGGCTGGGGTGACAAGATTTGATGACAGGATGAGAATGAGGGGCAGGGAGGACCACTCGCATTGACTGCCCGCTAACAGGAAGGCTGGGAGCAGAGGCCTTCTAGGGACAAAGACGAAGCGCTTTGGGAAGCAAGATGCCAACTCCGGACGCCTCATGCAGGACGTGGCTTAGGAGACAAGGGCCGGGCCACTAGGCCAGGGGCTCATCTCCCCAGGTAAGCCAGTCCCCAGGAGCCGATCTAAGTCTCAGAGGTTAGAAAGAGCCCTGGGACTGGAGTGAAAGCTGCCTAGAACCCTGTCTTGGGCACTAAGTCCACTGCTTACGCGCTTGGCCCCTCAGTTTCCTCATCCATAAAAAGCAAATAACAAAGCTGCAAAATCTCTCTCAGGGATGTTTGAGGCTCACATGAGATCACGTAAAGTGCCTGCAATGTATCCCAGGGGCGATCGGCCATTAGGATGACCAGCTGTCTCCTACGATCTGCCAGATCAGGCTGCCCCCTGCCACCTAACAAACAGCTGTACAGTCACTGGTGGAGTCCTCTCCAGGGCACATTTTTCTCCTCTCTAAAATGAGATATTCACCCTATTCAAGACCTCGAGCAGGTAAATTGGGCCCACTCCCCACCCCCAGCATTATTTTTCCATTTCAGACCAGGTAGCCCACCCTCCTGGTCACCTGGTCACTCTCCCCTTCAGCTCCTTTCCAACCAGAGTGCAGCTTTGGTCTATTTGGGGCCTTCTATGATCCCATCAGAATGTGTCTTTGCCTTTTCTTCCTTGGCAGAGCCATGCAGTGGAGGCGGATGGATGGGCCCCAGGAAACACTCCCAGCGACATCCCAGGGCCAGCCCCGGAGCCTGGACTTTGCGTGCCTGGTGTGCCCCAGCTCTGAGGCCGCCTGACCCGTAACTAAGACCTTCCCTGGCTGCGGTTCAGAGGGAAGATGATGGCGTGACCATTCCCTAGGGGGAGGAGCCCTACTGACATCCAGCGGGGTAAGCGTCCCAGCTGGGGCTGGCCCCTTGGGAGGGCAGAGGAGGCTCATATGGATGAGGGATGAGCAGAGAATGGCCTGGCTTGGGGAAGGACCTCTTGGGAAGTAGGTTTTGCTCCCAGCTCTGATGTGAGAGATGGCCTTTCCCGCCCAGGCCGCAGGGTCTCTTGGGCCTGAAATCTGAGGGGCCAGGATTGCTTCTAGCTCAGAGCTTCCCTAATTGGGCTTCTCTGGTGGGGGGGTCTGTGTCCCTAACTGTGCTTCATGGATTTAAAACCCGATTCTGAGGAGGGGTCCTACGGGATTCACCAGAAACAGAAGGCCCCGGGGCTCCCGGTCAGACTTGCCCCACCTCAGCTCCCGTTCCTGCTCCACACTTTGCTTGTGAATCCTGGAGCTGTGCAGAGAAAAAGCACGAGCCTTCGCAGGATGCACAAAGGCAACAATGAGGTCCCCTGGCGGGTCTGTGGGGACACTCGGGGCCTGCCAGTCCAGCCTGCCCACAGCACCTAGTCCCATTTCCCATTAAAAATAAATACTGGCCAGACCCAACTCTACTTTTTTGAAAAACTTTTATTTTATGCTCCAAAAAGCCATGAGAACTCTGCCAGTCATAAAAGCAACAGTGAATTCAGATCCCCCCCTAGCAAATCCTCCCTCCCTTTGCTGGACTCTCGAGGTAGCAGTGGAAGACTCCCTCCCGCCGGGACCTGTGTGCGCCTCAGGGGGTCCGAGGGTCTGGATGTTGGGGGGCAGGGCGAGGGGACGATGCTCCAGGAAGCTTGTCGCCGCTGGCACGCAGGATGAGACGTCCTTGCAGCTGTCTTCGAGAGCCTCGAGCACACAGCAGAGTGAGTTGTGCAATTCCTGCTTGACGGCAGACCGCTTTGAAAGATTTATAAAAACGTTTTCATCCACAAAATTGGCAGTAGAAATGACAACTCTTTCACCCTAAGCCTGTCACGACTACTTTTGTTGAGTTACATTAAAAAAAAAGTCATCAGCAGGTTTGGTGGCTACAGCAGCCGGAAATCGAGTCTTTACTCGTCTGAGTGAGAACGACCCTCCTCGACGCACCGCAGACCGCAGCCGATCGATCCCGTCTCCGGGGACGGCGAGGGCAGCCCGTGGGCTGTGCGAGGAAGGCGTTGTTTCCATAGGAAATAATGGGAGCAGCGACAGTGACCCTTCCACTCCTGAGAAAGCAAGGCCGGTCCAGCACGCATCGCCACAGCAACAAGAAGCAACGGGGAGCGACCGGTGCAGCCCGGGGGACTGGGGCAAAGGAAGACACGCTGGCTCCTTTATTCAGAATTAAGTCCTCAACATCCCCTGGGAATCGGGAGAACACCGAAAGCTGCAGAGCGTGCTGCCGACCGCTGCCGGCTTCCTGGGCCCTGAGGTTGGGGGACAGGGCCTTCCCTTCCAAGGGGCCACCGCCAACACCCGTGGTGGGCGCGTCGCCCGTAGGGAGCGACATGGCTCCGGCAGCTGCCTGCCCACACTTGGGGGCCGCTTGTGCCTCCAGCGCCCTCCCCCACCCCCAGCTCAGCTTCTCCTAGCAGGGTGCCTTGCGCGGTCTAAAGTAAGGCAGAAAGTGTAAATCAAGGAACAACAGGACAGAAAGCACAGGGGACCAAAGGTGGACAGGGCAGGAGAGGGTCATCTTCAGGGTGGCCCAACCGCCTTTCAGAGAGTGGCGAGCAGCTCACGCTGGCTGCTGTATTTGTAGCTCGTCTGTCTGCTCATATGAAAAGTGAACACACGCAAAAAAGCATGGGATTTCTTTCCCTTAGAGTAAAATGGCTATAAACTCCCACAACAGTGGGTGCCCCCACCCCCAACTCAAAAGCTTCTCATTTTATACAACTGATTCCAACTCTCGGTGATTCTGAAGACAAAGCAAATGATTGCAGATCACTTGATTTAAACTAGTTTATTCAATATGTCTCCATATGTTAAAAAAGATGATTTGATGGAGTCAATAAAATTGAATCTTAAAGTGCTTTTTTGGGGGTGTTTTTTTTTTCTTTTTAAAAATGACTCGGCGTGTCTTTTTCAGTGCCCAGCATCAAATTACCGCAGCCCTGTCTAAATTGGAGAGTGGGGTCTTGTTTATTGCTCTTTACAATCATAACGATATTAAAAATTACCATAAAGAGCCAACTGACTCTTAAGCGGCGGATCCAAGCAGCGCTTGCCAAGGATCGGTGCCGACCCCAGAGCCCTTGGGAGTTCTGTACAGATAGTGAGGGAGACATATTCAATACCAAGTTCTTGTAAACCGGACTCTCTACTCATTTACAAAGCAAAAGCCCACCTGCGTCACAATCGGTCACCGAAGGGACGGAGCGCTTGCCCCCTCCCCAAAGGCCGCCCGATTTCCTTCTTCAGTCTAAAAGCCGGGACAGAGCAACTCCTCTGGCAGCATCCCAGACATGTCTACATTCACTCATTTAGGTTCACATAATAAAAATTTCGACCATGAGCTTTATTTGATAAAACCTTGACAAGAACTGTTCTCTGCGTTGGGCCGGCTGCCCTGGGTGCAGCCGTGGCTCAATCTGGCTCTGGGGTCTCCCCCGGTCATGATGAGTGACCCCGTCTTCCTTCTCTCAGCCGAAGGGGACTTCCCATTTCGAGTGCACCAGCCTCCAAAGTCACTTCAGCTTTTCCGAGTTCCACTTCCAGGCCTTTTACAAAGATGAGATTCTAGTTTCAAAAAGGTGCCAGGCATCGAGGAGGAGGTCCGGACTTGACTCCGTGGTGAGGCGGGGACTTCCTCTAAGGGTCCACATCGTCCAGGTCACTTCTTGACTCGCCAATCATCATGGGAGACTCGGAGCCCTTCGGGAGAGAAGGCAGTGAGAAGGGCTGCGGCCTGTGCCAGGGCAGGGGCAGGGGACTGGCTAGGACGCAGCCCCACTGTGCTGAGGGCTTACTACTGAACTACAGGCTCCCCCATCTGTCTGAAGCCCCTCTTCTGCAGGACAAGGGGCCCAGCACCCTGGCCACCATGCCAGCTCTTGATCCTGCAAGGTGGTGTGGGCAGGGCTGGGGGTCCTGGCTCAAAAGAGGCCTAGGCTCACCACCCGAGCCATGGGACCCTGGGGGGCAGAGCCCAGTTTCCCTGAATCTCTACAAAGCCTGGCTGGTGCCCCCTGTCCCTGGCTCCAGCCATGGGGTGAGAGCTCTGGCCTCAAAGGCCTCCATCAGAATGGCGGCAGCTCTGACGCTCGGGGCCGGCTCCCCACCTCCAGGCTCTAGCCCGGGGCCTCCCATGGCCATGAGGCTACACAGAAAACGCGGGGGCTCGAAAGCTGCAGCAACAAGGGGAGTCCATGGGCATTTGGGGATTAAACAAGCCACATTTCACATCCCACAAGGGAGGGCCGGTCTCTCCCGCTGGGGCAGCGCTTCCAGCCCATTAAGACTCTCTGAAGGCCCCCGCCCTCAATCGCAGACCCCCATGATCTCACATACTCTGCCCCGCCCCCCACGCACGCTCAGCGCTGGCCAAAGCACAGCGCCCTCAAGCGGACTCGGCTCCCAGATGAGAACAGTCCGTGGCCCTGGGAAAGGCCTTTGGGCTCAGACTCCGTCTCCAGCCCTGACGCCCGGCTTCTCTCCACGGCGGTCGCTCTACAGGGCTTGCCTGCTGTTCTGACAAGCTGTTTCCCAGGCACCCCCAGGGCTGTGATGGGCACAAGCCCCTCCCCAGACCGTGGGCTCTCTGAGGGCCAAAGCAAGCGGGGCTGCGCCTTTGTGTTCCCTGCACAGCCTGGCACACAGCCTGGCACACAGCCGGTGATCAGCACAGGCTGTGTCACCATTCCTTTTCAGGCTCTTCCTTTGTCACGCGCGCGCGCACACACACACACTCGGATTTCTTGCTGGTTCCCCCGTTATTTGGGGAGCCCGAGGAGGGGCCGTGCTGTCCTGACTCCTGGGGTGCTCCCACCGCCTCCTCCCCCCTCCGTGCCAGCCTGGGGTGCCCAGGCCCGTGGCTACCTGCTGCAAGTGTCTCTCTCCATTCTCGTTGGCGGGACTGCTCTCGGACCCATTACTGCTCCCTGACTGATCTTTCTCGTTGAGCAAGGCCGTGGCATAAGCCAGCGTGTCCTAAAGGAGCATCGAAACACGCGGACACCGCGTTAAGCACCACACAGAGCGGCCGGCAAGGACTGCGCATTCAGCTCCGGGTGGCAATCTGCTGCTTCAGTTCAGATAGTCACCTCCAAAGTGGGTTCCAGGGGCAGCCCCCCCTCCCCCAAGCCTCCAGCCCCCCCCATCCTGCTTCTAGTTGGCTCCTGGGTACAGAGAGAGGAAGGTGGAAGGAGACAGGCAATGGCAGGGGCTGAGGAGGAGCTGCAAAGTTCTCTAAGAAGTAGGAGGAGAAAACCCCCTTGAGCTGCAGGGAGCAGAGAAAACCAGCCAAAGGGGGTGCCTTGAAGGAAGAGTATGATTTTGAGAGGGGGACACAGGGAGAAGGGGAGACGGAAGGCTCACATGAGGAACCGCCATCACTGGTCTAAGGGGAACCTAAAGAGCTAGGGCCGCCGCCCTCCCGGGGAGTGGGGGAGAGAGGGGCTCCCACAGCTGGGCTCTGGAGCTGCCTCCCCTCCATTTCAGGTCCCAAACCAGGGCCCTGACCCCCCACTTCCAAGGGAGAGCACAACACCCACCTGAGCGGAAATCGTGCGTTGAAAGGTTTTTCCAGTTGAGGTTTCGTTGGATATATTACTTTGTGGGACCCAATAATGTTCAGACATCTAGAAAATCAAATGAAGCTTACAGACACCGGACTCTTCAGGACCCCCCTCTGCCCCCAAGCAGGGCTGGACGGGAAGCCCAGGAAATGTCCTCAGGCTCTGGGAACAAGGGCCGTGTCCCCACTCCCCTCCCCACCTGTCTGCTTGCCATCATAGGAGGAAGGAAATGAAGGGAAAAGCCCAGGGGGCTCAGGCCCCCCATGCAGTGAAGCCCCCCGCCACACCCCACTGACTCCCAAGGGCCGGGAGGGGCTTCCAAGTCCGGCTACCTTCTTCTGTAGCCACTGCACCGCCCAGCTCCAGTGGTGGGAATTCTCCTTGAAGTATTCCTTAGCAGCAGGGCACCTGGGGAAGAGAGAGACGGCGGTCACCCGAGTCCCGGCTAGCCTTCATCCCAAGGGAGAGGCGGCCTCGGCCCGGGCAGGAGGGGTTCTGAGGCGGCCTCTCCACCACACTAGTCTCCCAAGGACTCTTCCCACTGGAATGGGGGAAAAATACTGGTGGCCAGTTTGAGTAAATTAATACACAATCCCCAGCACATTTAACAGCTCTTTGTGGATTTTAACTGCTACTTGGCCTTTATATCACAATTGTTTCTGTCTCTTCCCATCCCTTCCCAGAGAATTCTCTCTTAAAACCATCTCCCCCAAAAGAACCCCCAGCCCCAAGCCCTGGAAGCAAAGTTTACAACCACAGCCCTCCCCCTGTGAGGCTCTGCCCTCAGCCAAGGTGACAAAGATCCACCACCAGGTCTGGCCCGAACCAGATCACAACAAGGTTTTCCAAGTCGATAAGCGGCCTGCTGACATTTGATGGAGCTCACGGTGATGGCCTCTCCACCAGCACATCACCCTAAGAGGCAAAGGGCTGCCGCAGAGGCACCCGGCCAGGCAACCCCCCCCCGCCTTCTCAATGCTCCTGAGACTGCACCCTCAACTCCCCCTGGACTTTCATGATGTCCGCGGGAAGCTCAGGACACTTGTCCCCTTGTCATGTGGGGATTCCCGAAGGAAGCTGCCGTCCCAGCTCTGCTGGCCCTTTCACAGCCCTTGGATTTTCTAAGGGGACGTCTGTCCCTGGGCGCCCTTTGGGCTCCTCCAAGCTCACGGCCCATTCAGCTGGAGGCCAACGTGTCCTCCATTTCTTCACTCCCTCTGCTTACGCACACGTCTGCCCATCCTGGCAGGGTCCCGCCCACTGAATGGGAGGGCAAAGGCGAAAAGGAAGAAGGGCAGGCAGAGAGGGAGCATGAGGGCCCCCCCCCCAGGAGTAGGGCAAGCCTTGGGGGGGAGGAGACGCTAACGGGGAGCCACACCCCCCCTTTTTAGCCTCGGCAGACACTCAGTCATCAAAACCAAAGCTCGGCCCAAGTCCCCGGGACACTTACTTTTGTGCCAGGGTCACGAGGAACTTGACGCACTGATAGCAGCGACTGCTGTCCACGTGATTGCTGTGGTGCATCAAGGCTGGGGAGAAAACATGGCTGTGAACATCACAGGCCCCTGAGCACGAGCCGCCGGCCCAAGCACCACACCCCCAGCCCCAAGGTCTCAGGCTTTCCCTGACCCTGTTCCTCAAAGCTCTGTCTTCCCTGAATGTTTGAGAAATCAAAGAAACGCTGTGTTTACAAAACTGAACAGCACTGACATAGCCAGCATTCCTGACCCCTAACTTCCCCCCAATGATGGGGGCAGGGCAGCCGTGAGCCCCCCGCAGAGGCTTCTCAACAGCCTAGGTCCGGGCAGTGCAGGTGAGACGGACAGACCGAAGCAGGGAAGGGAGAAGTGGGATCTGAAAACTTGCTCTATACTTTTAAATTGGGTTTTCTTTTAGATTCTGTCTAAAAAAAGCTTTAGTTTAGAAGGGAAAACACTTCAGGAGGGCTCCCGTCTCACCCCAAACCCTCAATGTGCTGACAATGCAAGAGATAATGAGGACGACTGACATTTATAAAGAGCCCCGAGGTTTGCTAAACTCTTTCCAAATATAGACAGGCACAGAAAATGACAGCGATGGGGGGGGGTGATTGTACAGAGTGACATAAAAAAAGCAAATGGAAACACACCGAACACCAGCATTACTGGGGCAATTTCTGAATACGTGCAAAACAAACTGTAAAAAGTTTATTGGGCCTGTAATTCCACTGAGGTGAAAATCCCCTCCAGCCATGTGGCCTGGCACTATCTCAAAAGGACGGCTCTTCCTGTGGCCCGGAGCCTCCAAGTCACCGAGTCGGTGCTGAGGGGGCTCAGAGCCCAGCTCTCCATAAAGCTGCAGGTACGACTTTGTGTTGATGAGGACTATCTGGTGGATGGGAATTTACTTGATGAAAAACTTTGAGGCCCGTTCTTATTGGCCTTGTGTGCTTTTCATTCCACCGGCTGGAAGGAACTCACTTCTCAGATAAATGAGGAAAGGGAAAAAAGGGCAGAGTGTGACATCTTCTGCACCACCCGTGGGAGCACCTAAGGCACCCCCCCCCTGCACAGAGCCAGGCCCACTTGCCTACTAATCCATTTTCCGTCTCGAAAGCAAACTTGACCCGTTCTACTTGAAGAGGGTCTTCAATGACCTGGGAAGAGAAAGGAACATATGAGGTGGCTTGGGACAAGTTCCTGGAAGAGTCCCATCCCACTGGGCATAGGGCTAATGTTTCCTTTTGGTTTCTGAAAACGACGAAATCACAAAAAATAAAGGCATTATAGACCATCAGAACTAGAAGGAACCTTGGAGATCACACAGGGCAACTTCATTTGGCACAAGAAACTGAGACCTGGGAAGGGAAAGTAGCGGGTGACAACTTCCTGCATTACTGGCTATGTGCCACGTCAAGCACTTTAAAGGTCAAATGACAGAAAGCTTCCTAAGCCACATTCGACGACTGCTCTCGTCGAGAAAACTTAATGGTTTCTTCCTTCATGGCACTGCCAGTTGCTTGCACTGGGACCTCCGCACTGGTCTGTGTTCTGCCCTCTGGGTCGCTCCAAATTGGAGAAGCCGGTTCCCGGACCACTCAGCTTAGGCGAGCAGGACTAGGGTGTGACCTCCAGGACTCCTGACAATCTGGCTCCCTGTCTCGGGCTTTGATCCCTCTAAAGCCGGCTGGAGGATGAGGACAGTGCCAGCGGTGTTGAGTTACTGTGGCCAAGGGCCCTTTCAGCAGAAGCCTTGTCTCCAGCATCCCCGCCATGTGGTCCTGGGTCAGCCTTCTCAGGACGGAGGACGGCCTCCCGTGTCCCGAGCCAACACCTGCCTCAGCCGGTTCTTGTCCATTTTATGGGCCTTGCTGGAATTCAAGATGTGGGTGCCCCCAGGGCCACCTGCCCATTTGGACTCTCCCAGCGATGCACTCGACGACCGCCATGATGCCCACTGAGCCTCAGTCCCCACCTGGCACTATCTGCCTGGGAACCCATCAGTACAGTGGAGCCCAAAGTTCTAGAGACTTGTTATTGAGATCCCTCAAGCCTAGACGTAGGGGCTGCCCTCAAACTGCTGCAGACCAAGCTTCTACCAGCACAGCATCTGAGGCAGTGGAAGGGCAAGGGTCACAGATTTCTTGACATGCCCCTCACCCTTCTGATTTCCAGGGGCAGAAACCCTAGACATTCAAGATCAGGGCAAACAAATGATGAGTATTCCTGCCCCCTAAGACAGCCTGGGCATTTCTCTGGACAAATGAGAGAGCGCCTCCCTCCTGTCATCACCCAAGAGGATGCCAGCAGGCAAGCTGGCAAGGAGGTTTCTGAGATGTGATTTCAGAGACAGCAAATGGGGGCCCCAAACCTGAAGGGGAAAAAGGTAACGGAAGGCAGAGCGCAACATGAAGGCGGCAGCAGCATGGCAGAGGGACAAGGCCCAGGGCTGTCGGGACTCCCACCCTCAAGCTCACGGGCTGGGGACCGGGGGGGCTCCCTCAAGGAGCCAGGGTCTGCCCGGCCGTCACTGAACGACGCACACCATGCAGGCAGAAAAGCCTCCACGTACCAGGATCTCGTGGAGCAGCTGGAATGTGTTTTTCAATTCGTGGGGAGGAGCGGTCTCCAGTTGGCTCTGCGTGCAAACGAAAGAGGTGAGGTCAGCACCCCGTTGTGATGTCATCAGCAGCGCTCTGAGGGCGCCGCGCATTTGAGTGACTGTCTGCCCACAGGGAGAGACAGAGGTGGGGAGCCGGGTGGCAATTCTGGGCCCTCCCACGGGCAGCTGGGGCAGCCACCCCCCCACCCCCCAAGCACTGCAGGGAGCTGCAGGAGCTCTCTCTTACCTTGATGAAATGCAACATGGTGAAGGAGAAGTGCTCATTGCAGAAACAGCAGTAGACCACCATCTCCATGAGAGCCAGAAGCGAGCCGGTCAGCTCCCGCAAGGCAAAGATGACCTGGGGGGGCACAAGTGGGGAAGAGAGGGAGGGGTCATCTCCCACGTGAAGGTGAGGGCCGGCCACGGAATTCCCCAGAAGCCGGCTGGTTTCCTCCGGCCAGGCCAGCAGAGGGGCCGGCCTCCTCCCAGGACTTGGCTCAACCAGCCCCTCGCTTCTGTGCCTCAACATGGAATAGCTGCTAATAACCGGCATTTTGTCAGAGGAAGAAATGAAAAATAAAAGGAAGGAGACGCCACCTAACACCTGAAGGCAGGAGAACAGCGGTCTGGGGCCAAAGACGACGCAAGTCTTGAGACAAGAAGCAGGTGGGCGCCCTGGGAAGGCCCTGCCTGTCCCCTCCCCTCGCCTCAGTAACTGCCCCCCCCCCCCATGCTGCTGGGAGGCCCAAGCATCACATGACAGAAAGCCCATCAGTGAAGAAAGGTGCACTTAAGCTCCAGGTCAGGAGTCTCCAAAGAACAGCCAATGCCAGGTCAGCCCTGCTACAACTCGCGGGTGCGCTGTGCTTTCCGTCACCCTAGGCCCCAAATAAGGAAGCTAGGACCAGAATCCCTCTTACAGAGGAAAGGCTGGCGGAGGTACCCTGCCAAGGAGCAGCAGCCACAGGCACTGAAGCTGGCTCAACTGGGCAGCAGGCTGGTCCTGCCTCCCTTTCCCCACGGCTGCTCTTCTGGACTCTCTCCACCAGCCATGGTGCGGAGTCCCTTTATCACCCCCCTTTTTCTGCTACCCTACATGCACTGTCATCCCGTTAGAAATGAGCTCCCTCACGCAGGAATGATCTTTTTTTTTGCTTGTATCTGTAAACCTAGAGCTCAGCTTGGTGATGGGCCTGATCATGGTGGGACCATATTTCTGCACCTAGGGCCCAGAACTAATAAGCCTCAGAGCAAAGTGGCCCGACCCCAGGTCTTCCAGACAATTTCCCTGGGCATCTTGGAGTTCTACAGAACAAATGGGGTCCTGTTTCAGCACTTCTCCAATGGGACAATGTGCCCGATGCATTAGGAAGTTAGTGAATGCTGTAATTTGTTTGTCAGGGCTGATTCGCTCTGTTTCACTCTCTCTCTCCTCCTTATATGTAGCAGAGATTTTCTTCTGAAGGGGAAATCAGAGACCACACCAGAGAGCAAACTGCCCAAGGGATGCCTCCCAAAGGCCCCTTCCCAACATTCCCCTCCCACTGGCGCACTTTATTGTCTGCCATTTAGAACCCACTCAACACTCCCTCCAAAACTTCACCCCCAATTCAATGTTCTCTAGTTTAAAAAACAAATAAATGAATAAAGGTGCAAAGGATTAATAAGCTTGAAAACTCTGGATCTAACTGAAAACTTACTGGGTGATTAGGGCTCACTGTTCTGAATGGGATAGACAAGGGGAACCAGTAAGAGCAAGAGATGAAGCACCCATCCACGAGGAGCATCAGTCATAGTCAAAGCAGACCCAAGACAAAGTGGCCAGAACTCTTAATTCAAGTTGCCCTACCACTAACAAAGGCTTTCTTCCCAAACAGTAAAAAGCAAAAAATTCACACGCAGGCCTTCCTGCCCCCTCTTCTCTTGCCACAAATGCTAGGCTGGGAGGAGAGTTCTAGGAATGATGGGGAAAGGGGGGTCACCTCGAGCAGGTACGGCTTCCCTTCAGACAGGAAGAGCAAGGACTCCACTTCCTCATGGAGGGCCAGAAGTGGGCCGGAAGAAACGATGCTCATGGGAGGCCGCTGTTTATAGATGCCAGGGGCTGTAAGAGGGAAGAAAAAACAACGGATGATTTTTGTGTTGTTTCACGGAATAAATGGCAGAAAATGGATGTGAACTAACCTTGTGATATGAGAAATTGTTTAATCTTACCCAGCCACATGATTAAAAGGTTACTTGTACATAATAGGCACTTCATAAATGGTTGTTCAATTTAACACACATTTACTAAGAGCCTATTATGTACAGGGCACCAAGCGCAGAGCTGAGCACACACAAAGATGACAAACAACACAGGCTCTGGCCTCCACCAGCTTGGGATCTTCCTAGGACGGCGAGGGGGGAGGGAGAAATAACACGTACATAAGCTAGCGTGGAGTCAGGGCAGGGAGGGCCGTGGAGAGCCCTCGGGCAGCTCAGCCCGGGGGACTCAGACAGGAGGAGCACAGGGCCCAGAGCCCGGGAAACAGAGACAAGGCCAGTCTGGCAACAACACGTGAAGAGGCTTGGGAGGGGACAGGAAAAGGGCCCTGGAACCAGCGCAGGGCTTGTCCAGCCCGTGTTCTCCATTGTGAAGAGGAGGAGAAAGGCTCCACAAGGCTGGTGCCCCGGGTCCTCTGGGCAGACCGTGCCACAAGCTCCAAGAGTGGCTCCCCCCCAAACCCAGAACCTTCACAGAGAGCCAGTCCTCAAGGCACCCCACGAGTGCTCGAGCCCCTCAAACCTCCCAGAGCGCGAGTCAGGTTCTACCACTGGAGTCCAGAGGACTCGCTCGGCGCCTCCGGCTCTTACCGACGTTCCTCTGTGACGAGACATCCGAGTGTAAAACCAGCAGCGCCACCGTGTTGTGGAGGAAGCCAAACTCCCGGGCCTGGGCCGAGCTCCATCGGCGAATCTGCTGGTAAGAGAGGAAGGGCGATGGCTCGGTTACCCCAGAAGGAGCAGCGGTCAGCAGCTCGGTTCAGCCAACGGTGCCGCTGGCCCTTGGCCAGGAGCTCCCTGCCCCAGGGTCGTGGGGCCCCTTTCCAGCCCTGCCACCATGGAGCCCTGCCCTCATGGGGCCCACAGGCAGGACACACTGACCGCTGGGACATTACAAGTAGCTTCCCCGTGAAAAGTCAAGGCAGGTCCAGACAGGCCAAGGTCCTTGGTGATAGGAGATGGTGGAATGGGAACTGGGTAGGAGTGTCAATGGAGAAGAGAGGGGCTCCAGGCAGCAGGACTGGAGCTCCCAAAGAACACTGGGACAGTTCAGGGAAGGACATGGGGCTCACTTGGGGGCCCAGAGGAAGAGCCTCTAACAAATCTTCCTAAAATGGTATTTGCTAGCACCTCATAACTCTAAATCAAGGACTTTTAAACCATTACTGCCAGGGAAGGTGCCTGTGTCTGGACCCAAAAAGATCTGAGCTAAGGAAGAGAGCTAGAAGTGGCATCTCCAGGCAACTCCCAGCTCTGGCTTCAAAGCCTCCCCTCCCCCCCCAAATGCTGTGCTTACACAACACAAGAAGCCCCCAAGGACTCCCTGGGGTGCAGTCCACAAGTGAGCTATTGGGGGGGGGGGAGGGAGAGACAGTGTTGTACATGAAGAAGCCATACAGGTCATACCATACTTGAAACAGTCATTTCTCTGAATCAGTTGTTTCCTTTTTTGACAGATGATTAAACTGGTAGATGATGAGAATACCACCAAGATAATAAAAGCTTCTGATAATTTATTGAAGCTTTTCATTGTCAAAACACATGCAAGGATAGTTTTTCACCATTGGCCCTTGCAAAACCTTGTGTTCCAATCCCCCCCACCTCCCCCATCCTCTCTCCTAGATGGCAAGTTATCCAATATATGTTAATGCTAAGTATTCTTAAAAGGTCTGATGGAATGAGAACTGGTCAGATCCAAAAGAGCTGTTCCAACTCCAATGTGATCTTGGTGCGAGGTTTCCAGTGGAGAACCCCAGCCATCTGTGCTATGGATTTTTATTTTTAAAATCACTGACTTGGATATCACCACATTTGCAGATGACACCAAACTATGAGAACTAACCTCCTGAATAACAGAACTCAAAAGGATCAGAAAGGCAAGAACCTCAAGCTGATTTAATTAAGTGCAATTAAACTAGTATCAATGAAAAATCTTGCTTTTGGAGACAACGAACCTCATAAGAGGAAGAAACATGGTCACACAACAGTTTCTGTAAAAGTATCAGGGGGTTTCGGTGGACAGCAAGCCCAAGTGGCCGTGAAAGCCAATGCCGTCATGGGCTGTAATTTGCAGGAACAGGAAGAAGCAGTCTCTCTTTATTCCACTTAGCAAACTTCCTGTGAAAAATGGTGTTTGGCTGAGGTCAGTTCCCTGATCAGGTGGAAAAAATCCAGATAAAGGTGACCAGGGACAGTGAAGGGCCTAGAGCTGAGATCACACAGAAGTGGGCATGTGGAAGAGGAATCAACTCCATTCTGCTTGGCCCCCAAAATCAGAAATGGGGCAGGTTTATACTGAGAAGAAGCCCACTGAGGCTGGACACCCAGGTTCCCTCCCTCTTCTCAGAGGTGTTCTAGCAGAGGCTACTTCTTGTTGGATCTACTCCATCAGTTAGAGCAGCTCGACCCAAGATACATCTGAGCATCAGTCTAATAAGCCCTTTAGGAACAAAGTGTCCAGTCTTGCACTAAGAAGAGAGGCAGAGGTGTTACCTGATTGCTTTGCCGATTGGGTCCTAGGAGAAAGTTGATCATGTGTCGTAGAGCAGAATGTCTCAAAAGAAGATCACTGGCCTTTATACCTTGCTAAGAAAAAGAGATGGAGAATGCCAAATTAATATTCCTTTTCTAACAATTATTAGTTTTAACAGACACAGGTTTGAATGAACAAACCCTTTCTATGGAGTATTTGTTCAATCTTTTCCAGAAAATGTTTTGATTAGTTTGACAGCTGCTCCTAAGATACAATTAGTGAATGAGCTGCCATGCAGATTCTCTTTACTCAGATGACTACCATTTTATCTTTCTCCTGTACTGAAATCTTTCCAAGCCCCATATTCTTTAAGTGATCATTTTTAGAAGTAACGCTGATGCCCTGGGTGGGCTTCCCCTCCCCCCCAGAACAATGAGATCTCCTAGTCCTGATGCCTGATGACACGCAACTGCAAATGAAAAGTAGTAAGATCCCTTTACCTTCTGTACAAAGTTGTTGAACAGGAAAAAGTACTGAGCACAGTTTTTACAGTTCTCTGGGACATCTTTATCCAACAGGGCAAGCAGCACCTCCAACAACTGGTGAAGACTTTTGAGCTGGTCAGCATAAAGACAGAATTACATTAAGGCAGGAAACAAAAATAGCAAAAACATTTGCAATAAAGTTAATAAAAAAAAAAAATCAACATGAGAGCAAGGGATCTGGTTAATTTAATTTGGGTTCAGATTCAGATGGAAATGTCTTTAATAGTACAAATACAAAACTGCCAGTTGACCCTCTGAGGCAATGTGTCATTACTGTGGAATTTTAAAAGGCAAAGTCCGGTTTTGCTTCTGAGAGTTCAAGGTCAAGAATGATAATCTTTGTGTGAGCTGCCACAATGGCCTCCATGATGAGTTTTTCTCTTGCTCCCCCTTCTTTTTTTCAGAGCCTTTGGGGGATATTGGTCTGAACCCCTCCCTCCACTAGTCTGCTCTTCACATAGTCACAGATGCAGAGAATCAAAACACAGACACAGGCAGAGGGGCTGGAAACCAAGCCAATGGAGCGAATGGAGCGTAACAGCCTGACAGAATGACAACGGGAATGTCGACTCGACTGTAACTTACTTGAAAGCTCGCTGACGCCTCATGGAAAGCTTTGAGAGACATTTTATTTGTTTAGAGACCATTTGGGTTATCACATTGCCTCTCCTGCCCCTCCCCCCAGCTTCTGTCTGCATTGGTCCATGACAAATGGGCTGAGGGGACGGTCACCCTGGGTGGGTTCATCGGATGCCACACTCTCTGTGGCCACCGGGAAGGATCTCAGAATTGGGACTCTACCCAGAGATTTAAAAACAGATTTCTGTAACTGTCCCACCCATTTTTTCAAGCAGGACTAACTTAAATTTGGCACATCCATAACCCTTCATTTTCAAAGCCCTCTGTGACCATCTACTAGAAACAACCAGGTGAGCACAAGAGGAACCCTTTCCACTGTGGTGAAGAAAGACACGTAAAAAGACTAACACGAGAGAGTTTAACAGGACAAATGGCTTTTTGCTCAGGCCCTTCCTCATCCTGCCCCCAGCCTTAGGTTACTTGATGGCCCTAATGCAGCCCAGGAGATGTCGGCGTCCACTCTGGCATGACTGAGGTCATCACTACATTTAAGGACCTCAAGGAAACTGAGGAAATTCTGGAGGGGTAACTTGGGGCCTGGGATTCACCCTGAGGAGGGTCTTCCTCGGGGCCTGAGGGCTAAAGTTGGCCGTGATCCAGTCCCTCTAAAGAGTGGCCAAGCCTGGCGAATGACTTGCCCGTATTCTGCACGAGCCTCGTACGAGCCGCCACCAGAACGCAAGCCCCCAAATGCCTGACCCCCAATGAGAATTTAATGTCTGCTGCTTCTCTCATTCTCCTAAACCCCAGGGGCCAAGCTGCCTAGCTATGCTCACTGAGCCACACGGTCTTCAGGGACACATTCACAGAAGCTAATTATTTCTGAAAGAGTTTTCAAAGTTTTCCACGTGGTGTCAGCTGTTATTGAGATAGCAAACCTGGGAAGTGCTCTATTTTCTAGGAATGCGTGTTTTGAATGAACTAGAACTTGCCACGTTAAAACTAGTCTAATTTATTTCCCTGGGACTTGACACTGTTGAGCAGTTGTTGAGAATTGGGCAAAAAGGAAATTTGGGAAAGAAAAATGAGTTTTGAGTCATTTGCACTGGGGAAATGGAAGGGGTCATCATTCCCCTTTAGAAGCCAACAGAAAGAGCGTTGGTAGGAAAGCAAAGAGAAGCCAGGGTTAGCCTAAGCTCCTTGATTCAGGCTCAGGTCAGAGAACTTGAAGGAGAACTGCTAGGAGGTTTGGAACCAGGCCAAAGGGCTGGGTCCCCAGTTCTGCTGGACACTGCTTTCAAGGAATGGAAAGAAGAATGGGTTAGGTGCCTTCCACTCTCAGCAGCTTCAACCCGGTCAGCCACACAAGGAGAGAGGGTATGGCAGGAATGGTCTCTCTCTGTAAGCTCCTTTCTCACCCAGAGCATGAGCAGGCTACAACCCTCCATCCAACCCGTCGGGCAAAATCAAGTGGCACTGACCTTGTCCTGGTAGAACAAGGCACTGTCGAGCGTCTTCTCCAGAATTGTGGCAACAGCCACTCGCACTTCTCTCACGCTGCACTCCAGGAGGAAGATCCTGCGGGGGAAGCAGATAAAGGAGGCCAAGAGTGAGCTGAGAGAACAAGCACGTGGGGCCGACCTGCGAGCCCAGCTCTGCTCCTCAAAGGCCACTCTTCCTCGAGGCTTCAAGACCTACACAGAAGGAATTCCAACAGAGGGGTGCCTGCTTGTGGGGAACACTGCAAAAGGGTTGGGTAATCAGTTCCACCTGATCCAATGGCTCCTATTTAACAGATGAGGAAGGGAAGGCTGGAAGATGCTGGAGGGGCCTACCAGCTGCAGAGATTTTGGACTCCAGGCCTGGCCCGTAGGTCATTACTGAAAGGAGGAGTGACATCATCCAGGAAGTCAACATTAAGAAAACAGAAGAATATTTTAATAGGTGCACCAAAAGCTTTCGACAAGCTACAAATCTCCATTTCCTATTAAAAATCCTAGAAAGCACAGGAATAAATGGAGTGTCCTTTAAGATGAGAAAGCACTATCTCTCTAAAACCAAGAGCAAGCATTATTTGAACAAGTGGTAGATAAAAAATAGAAGGGTTGAGCAGTGGAATAGATGAGGTATGTAACACAAAGAAGTAAATGAGTACGCTTATTTATTCAACAAACAAAAAGATCAGTTATTGGGATTATCTCACTACTCAATAAAAGCTATAATGGGATAAGCTAGAAATCTTTCACTAAGATCAGAGGTGAAGCAGGGATTTCTGTTCTCACCATCATGACGACATTGCTATCACCAAGAAAAAGAAATGGAATGAGTGTAGGCAAAAAAGAAACAAAACTATTACTTTTTGTAGATAATAAGATGGCTTACTTAGAGAACCCTAGGGAATCAACTAAAAAGCAAAATAAACCCACAAATTCCATCTGCATTTGTTTATTACCAACAAAATCCAGCAGAAAGAGACAAAGAAATTCCACTGAAAATAACAGTGGACAATATAAAACACTTGGGAATCTACCTGCCAAAATACTTATAAGGAACTTTTTGAATACAATTACAAAATACTACTTACATAAAGGCAGATTTAAATTAGCTTTCTTAAACTTTCCCCCTTAATGGTATCTTTTCACTCAAGAAATTTTTATGCAATCCTGGGTGTGTAGGTATATAAAATAGAGATAACAAATCAAACATTTACTGATAATAAACAATAAATTTGCAATCCCTACATTCAGTTACATGATCCCATATGGGGGTCCATGAACTACAGTTTAAGAAGCTTTGATCTAAATAATTGGAGAAGTATTTATTATGGGTAGATTTGAGTCAATTAAACTACCCAAGGAATACTTTCTAGAACTAGAAAAATAATAACAAAATTCCCCTGGAGGAACAAAAGGTCAAGAATAATAAGGAATCAATGAAAGAAAAAGTAGGAAGGACTGGGGTCTAGCAGTGCCGGAAGAGCTAATGACACAATTTGTTATGTATGGTTATACATGTTTATAATATTTTCCACCCTTTATTCAATGGATTATAGGAGGAGTTTTGAATTGAAAATAAATCTGAAGAAAGAAAAGAAACTCTTAATTTTCCTTCCCCTCTCCTCACAGGATTTGCAGTATTCTGCTGCTTGGTTCCGGAGCTGGGGATGGGGCTTTATGTTAAGAGCAGCTGTGATCTTGGGCAAATTATTGATTTTCTCTGGACCTCAGTTTGCTCATCTGTAAAACAAAAGGGCTGGACTAGATGCCTCTCCCTCTCCAGTTTTCAACTCAAGATCTAGCTTGATCCCTTTGGTACTGTGCCTGTAAGCACTTTCTGGATAAATGATGTCTTTTCTTTCCTTGCTTGGGAGAAGAGATAGCTAAATTACTTAGTAACAGCACAGCAGTGTGTAGGGAGAGCAGTCATTCCCCAGGATGCTTCCTGTTTGCCTGAAATTTGGCTTCTGATTTAAACAATGAAGGCACTGGGCTGGTGAGAATCAGCCCAAGAAGGGATGAGCACAGCTCTCCATCCGGAGCACTGCATCTGTAGATCCTGGCCCACCCCAGGGGCCCTGCCAGCTCTTGCCTCTACTTTCACCTGCTGCAGAAAAGTTGTCTCCACCAGGTATTCTCACTTCTATATCCATCGGCACCACCTCTCTCAAGGTCCCGAGGGAAGACCTCTGGATTCCAAACCTCAGGGTCTTTTCCAGGTCCTCTCTAGCCTGACATTGTGGATCTCTACCCTCTCCTCTAGGATTGTGTGGCACTGCTCTCCTCCATGGGTTCCATGATTATTGCCACAGAAACGGTTTCCAGGAGTGCTAGTCTTGCACTGATAATTGCTTTTTGGACATCTGTCTCTAAAATAGAACTTATTAACTCTTCCCCTAAATGACTCCTCTTCTCATCTTCTTTAGTAATACCCAGGGTACCAATGTTATCCAGCGGACGTCCTCAATGCCTCATCTGCACTCACCTCCCCCCACCCCAGGCTCTACCTGTTGCCAAGTCTCATCAGGTATCCCTTCACATCCCTGTGTTTTTCTAAGGATGACTATGCCATTCCCATTCAATCAGCTCCTGCAGCTCCCTATCACCCACAGACCCAAAACCAGAATCCTCTGGGGAGCTTTGAAAGCCCCTTACCATTTGGCCTGGTTCTCCCTTTGCAATTTTCTAACCATTCACTCCTTGACCCAAAGGCTGTGTCCTCCCCAACTTCTCCGAACTTCCCCAGATTTAGGGGTTCTCCTGTACCTTCTGCAGAAGGTGTTCTTCTAATATTATCTTCCATCTACAGAGAAGTTTACATGCTGTTTCTACCACTAGAACTAAGGATCTCCTTTTTGTCTTTCTTTGTAACCTCAATCCAATACACAGTCAATGCTTAATAAATGCCTCGATTGACTGACAGAAGGTAATCCCTTTTCTGACCCGATTCTCTGGCAGTCCTTATGCAGGGAGGAATTATCCTCACTTTTCCAGTATTTCCAAGTTTAGAATGGCAAATGAAGGATGAAAACCCACGTATTTCTCTTTTAAAAAATATTTATGGCACTCATTCTTTTTTCCTATTCTTTGGCTTATTAATATTCATCCCTCCTGAGGTCACCAAGAGCCACCATACATTGTAATTTGGGCCTTTGTATGAGCTGCCAGTCTGTCTTAGATGAAGATACCTCAGTATGTGAGATCCTGCACAAAAGCTGTTGAGTAGATACCCCCAAGAGCTGGGCATGTTTTTTATTTTCTCTTTACTTCCAGCACTGAGCCTAGGCCCTAATATGCAGTTAAGTGCTTAATAAGTGATTGCTTTATTTATTTAGAGATAGCACATTTTAAAAATTTGGAGACAGGCAAGCAGAGTTTTAAAAACTGAGCCCACAGGGGAAGATTCTGGGAAGATGGCAGAGTAGGTTGGTAAATTTCAAGCTCTCCCAATTTCCTCACAAATAGAACAAATTTGTGCTTCACGGTCTGGTGAAAAACTGAGAAAACTTGGGGCAGAACAGAAGTCCTCCAGATAAAACCTGAAAACAGACCCTTGGTTGGGGATTAACCTGTCTGAAGTGCAAACCCCTCCAGAACAGTTCCACCGAAACACCAAGTGGGGAGCCTTGGGGTGAGCTGGGGGTGGCTGGAGCCTCAGCAGGAACCACAGAGACTTTCACCTCCTGGATTGTTGGTGGGTTTGAGTCCTGGAGGTTCAGGGGACTGAGGTTGGAACCTAGGCTGTGCTGTTGAGATGCGGCCCTGGATGAGAGGGAACCAGCACTGGGTGAGTGCAGAGGCAGTGGGGCAGGAACCCTACTGGCTGTGGGCACTTGCAGGAGTGGGGAGCTCTCTAATTTTCTTTGAAAAATTGGAACTGGGCAAGGGGAGGCCAGTGAAGCTATGAGAGACCAAGAAATAACAAAACGGATGATAAAAAATGAGAAAATAGAACAGAATGTGAAACATCTCATAAGAAAAATGACAAATCTGGAGAACAGATCAAGAAGAGAAAATAAAAGAATTGGACTCCTAAAAACTTCTGACCAAAAAGAGAACCTTGCCACAACAATGCAGGAAAACATTCCAAGAAAATTGTCCTAGAGTGATAGAACATGAGGGGAAAGTAGAAATAGAAAAAAATCCACTGATGATCACTTTAAAGAGCTCCTTTGTGGAAAACACACAGGAATACTATTGCCAAATTTTGAAACCTCCAGATCAGAGAAAATTTTGCAAAAAACGAGGAAAAAAAAAAAAAGCAAACCTCAAATACGTTGGAGCTACAATTAGAATTGTACAAAACTTATCAACAACTACAATAAAAGACAGTCAGGTTCTGGAATCATATCTATCAATAGTCAAAAAAATTGGGCTTAAGGCCAAAAATATCTTATCCAGTGAAACTACAATTTTGAGTGAGAAAAAATGGACATTCAATGAACTTGCAGATTTGTAGCCTTTTCTATCAACCAAATCTGAACTTAACAGAAATTTAACATGTAAGAGCCAGTGTCAAAGATCAATTTTAAAGAATTCAACACAAACGGTTTAAAACATGGACAAATTGCTTATTAATTTTTTTAAACATGAGAAATGCATACTTAATATTGAAGATTCACAACAATAGGGCAAGCTCAAAAGAAAGGCTGGCAGAGTTAAGGTAAAAACAGTAATCATGTTACACAAATGAGGTACAGAGGAAGAATAGACACAGAGGCATTAAAGGGGAAAGAGAGCTTGTAGTTCCGAAAATCTACTCACATCAGGAATGGGTTCAACAGGTAACACTACATATATATCATGAAGGGTACAGCACTCTCCAAAATCTATAAAGAAATAATGCAGGATGGGAAGCAAAGGGTGAGGGAAGAAGACAAGGGAAGGATCCCTGGGTGGGAGAAGGTTAAGTAATAGCAACCTGAATTATGGAGTAGAATTGAATAAAAGAGGAAGCAGGGACAGGAAAGACATGTATGTAGGTGGAGTGAGTTATGTATGTATGTATCTACAAATGTATCCATAAATATATCTTTTCTTAAATGTAGCTTGTTTAGGAGTAGTGGGGGGGATGAAGGAGAAAAAAGAATAAAGTAAATAAGGTGCCAACAGAAAACCAAATAACAATTTCCAAAGAAGAAAAAAGTGGATATTCATGAATATTGATTTCTTTTTACTAATTTGTATGCTTTCTTCATCTGCTTATTTGTTGTTACATATTTTGACTCCTCCCTGACGTTCTGCTGCACACATGATAATATTCTGTTTTGTATTCCTTTTCGGTTTCTTTTTTTCCTTACTGTTTTTTCAAATAAAATAAATTTTAAAAAAATTTCTGGGGGGAAAAAAAAGCCCACGATGTAGGCCCACACCACCTCAGAGGTTTCCTCAAGGGATAGAGCGGTATTCCCTCTCCCAAAGCCTCCCACTCTGGCCATCTCAAAAGACTTAGTTGCTTCTCTGGGAAAACCAGGGGAGTAGCTCAGGGGCAGGGAGACGACAGCAACATCAGAACCCAGGCTAGGATTGAGGCCACCGGGACCAAGGCTGGCACTCAACCCACTGGGCCACCTGGCTGGGACATGCAAGCCCTGATGTGGCCTGTGGTGCCAGTAAGCACACCCACTTAGAGAATGCTTGCTGCTAAATGATGGGGTTCTGTTCTTCCCAAAGTCCCCCACTAAGAGAGGCTGAGGAGACCTTCCCTATGCTGTGGAGAAGCTGAGGCAGTGCCCCTCAAAGAGGCTGGATGGTCAGCCATCGCCTCAGCTTCTGGTTTCTTCTCACTCCAGGTTTCTTCTTACACTGCACAGTGAAGCTTCCTGAGGTTTTCCTGTTTTGGATTCGCTTCCTCCAAAGGATTTAGACTCACAGCTCATTTCACAACAATGTTATGACACCAGTGACATCACACCTCTAGAATGGGCCAATAAACAACTTCAATTTGAAACAATTAAGAGAGCGCTCTGGTATTCCAAGTGGAAATCAGAGGCAAAAGTGCAAACCATTTAGTCAAATGCAAGGAACAATGTTCATAGTGATTAGTTTGAACTGTAAAATTTTCAAGCCAATCTATACAATTTCTATGACAGGTTGGTTTTGCCACATTACATTGTTTAAAAAAGGGAGTAATAGCTGGAGTCTGTGAACTAGATCTTAAAAATATTTTTGTAACTATTTCAATATAATTGTTTTTGTGTGCAATGCCACATGCTTTATTCTATACATTTTAAAATGTGATTCTGAGGAGTTCATAGGCTTCAGCAGAATGACTTTCCAAGAGATTCATTATACCAAAAAGATTAGGAGTCCTTAATACAAAGAAAATATTAGTGAGGTTGAACAATTACAGAACAGAAATAGGGTGTCTTGTTTTTAATTTGCATAACTGGTCACATAGATCTTAGAGATCATAGATACAGAGAAATATGTGGCTGGGGAGAGAGTATGGTGCAGTACAAGTATTAGAGCAGGAGGAGGCAGCCTCAGGGTGAATCAATTGTTCAGTATGGGTGCTGATGCTCACCCACTGCCTAGTCTGGAGAAGGTCAGTAAAAGCTCCCTGAACCTCAAAGTCATCATCTGTAAAGCTGGTAAAGCAGAATCTGGACTACAGGGCTGTAGAGTTACAAGAAAAGGCTTTGTAAACTTTAAAAAGGAGAAGTACGGACTATTAGAAAAGCTCAAATACAATTACAACATTAGTTTAGAAGGAACAATCGCTACCTGTGTATACACATGCTGAAACAAATCTGTGCTCAAATGGAAGGATTTGGGTTAACTGAAATGTAGCAAAGAAAGCTGCTTAGGTTTTTTCACAGGAAACCTTAGAGAGTTTGAGTGTGCAACTCTTTTTTTAAGCTGGCCTTAAAAAGCAGAGTTTGCTTGATTGTAAACATATGCATTAAATAACTCCCCAGAATCCATTCTGACTGGATGATTCAATTAAATTCATTTCTCCAGAAGGACAAAGACACAACTTTTCATTGGAAAAAATACTTCTAGGGTCAAATTTAAAAAATTTTTTGAACCATTCCCAAAGATCTAATTGATTGTCTTAGATAAAAGAAATCCATCTAAACTGTGAGACTGTCTCTCTTCACAAATATGATTGGTAAACAAAGTTAGCTTATTGGCAGGTCTGAGTTGTCTCTCAGAGCCTGTTTACTAGTTAAATTAAAAAGAAAACCATAATCTAAATTTAGAATAGTTTAGGAATTTGATGGTATTCTAATCACACAAAGTGTTTCCACAACGATGCCTGGGTCATCTGTAAATGCTCCCGTAACACTTGTTCCTGCCTGCTCACAGCCTCCTCCTCTTTCCCAGCAGCTCAGGTCCCAGTCAGACAGGCCGCGTGCTCAGACACAAACGACCCCAAGGACCATTCAGAATCCAGATACTTACTTCACCAACTCTCGACCTTCAGAACCAACGAAATATTCGACCAACCACTGACAGGCATCAAAACTTTTGGAGAGCAAGGCTTCAATTGTGGCCACCCACTCTTCTGTGTCAACCCTTTAATAAAGAAGCATCAGCGTCATTATGAGCAGAGCACTGGGAATGGGATGTCTGCCACTGAGAGGAGCTTTTCTTGGGAGTTGGATGTATCAAAGAGACAGAAAATAAATTGACCCCAGGACACTAGACTTCAGAGTTTGCACTTCTTGGCTGCTTAGCCTTTAGAATTCTACCCCTCCCCTCAAATTGCCACAAAAGGCTTCAAATTTAATCAACTGATTTTTACATAAAGCTCCACTTGGGGGACAAAATTCTTTTGTTAACTGTGTTAGAGCAAAGTTTTTTCGATAATCATTTAAGTATATGAAGAAGTGTCTAAAGAATAAAAATACTTCTCCAGAAAAAATCTCTGGCAATCTGTTCTCTGAGCATCTGTTAAGTACAAGGCACTATGGAGGATCCATGAATTATGCCGAGACCTCTGTTCTCTAGTTTAGTAAAGAAGATAAACCATGGAGACAATGGTATAACAAAAGGCATCATGTGAAAACATATGGCCTGAGGTTAGAAAGGCTGGAGACAGTGCTTGCGGGCAGAGGGGCAGACACGAGTCTGATGGAGACGGAATGGGAACAGGGCAGACAGGGTGGGCATGGAGGAGGGGCAGAGCCCAGGTATGCTCCCGAGCTAATAAGCCACCAATGAAAGTTTGGGGGAAGACAGAGACATGCCTGAAGAAAACAGATGATGCAATCACACTTTATCTTTCTTTTCATAAGTTCCTTTCACCCAAAAAATTCTTCTGAAAACTCCTACTTTTACACTTGTCTTTAGTAGTGAGTAATCCAAGGCCACACTAAGCATTGCAATAGAATTTAAAACTCTAGTCAGTTGCCTCATTTTTACCTTCTGGATTAACATATTAATTATTAGCATTTCTTAAAATTCTCACCTGAGTTTTTTCTTTGTCCGTAAATAGGTTTGGAAGAGAAACTGGATTGCTAACTGTAAGCTCACCTTTGCCATGCAAGGATAGTAGGGGTGTTTTAGTTTAGTCTGAGGAGAAAGAAAACAAAAAAATAAGGACTGGTATTAGTATTTTTTCCTCCTGTAGTTTGGCAAATTATTTCTTAATTTGAAATAGTAACATTTATCATTTGATATGATTTTTATTGATGTGACTTTAATATGAAATATGATTTAGAAAGCAATGGCTCTTGATGGAGATAAATATTAAAATTAAACTGAGGTTAAAGAAAAATTCTTTATCTTTTCCAAAAAGAGTTGTCAGTCTGGACCATTAGAAGGATGGGAGGGAAGAGGCAGGAAGAAAAATTCATATAGTGGGTATTTTATTCAACAACAGTGAAAATGTTCAGCAAAGAAAAAGAGCTCCTTACAAGGTATAAAGGGACAGTCAGGGGAGGGGCTGGATAAAGGTTCACTGAGTCATTAAGACCCGAGTTCCAATGCTTATTGTGGCTTGTGAATGAACCCACTGACTCTACCTCATGACTCAATTCAAATTCCCTTTCTGCCCAATATGGGTCTAGTCCAAATTGTGTCTATGAGAAAACTTTATTCCATTGTGAGAACTGAGAAAAAACCTTGTTTGGATCTAGTCCTCAAAGGCTGGAAAACTTGGCCAGCTCTTTGCGCTGCATAGAGACCCCTCACCTCAGGCCAAGGTTCTGTTGAATAGAAACTCAGATCCAAAGACGGAAGAAGTTTTCTCACTATTAGACATCTTAAGCCACCCTTATCTGAGAACTGGCCTCATCCTGACTGATCATGCTTTTCATGTTCCCATGATTGTTTAGAGATTTCTCTCCCAACTCCCCAAACCCTCGTTTTCTGAATCAGGAAATTGCACCTGTTTGCTCTCCCCTTTCCAACTTAGAAAGTCCTTCATCTTTCATCTAATCAAAAACCAGATTACTCAATGCTGTATTGTTTCCTTTTAATTAACTGGCCTTATTTGAGTACTCATTTTTAAGATATAAAAGTCTGTCTCCTCCTGTATCCAGAGTCCAGGCCTAAGACGAGAAGCTCTGGTCCCAGTTTGCCAAGCTGGCATGCACTGCTTAATAAAGTGATGTGCTCAGAAGACTGAACCTTTGTTTTTCTCAGTCATTTCCTCTTTTCTCTGCCACAGGCCTCAGACCCTTACTATCTGTGTGACCCTGGGCAAGCCCTTTTAACCCTGTGTGCCTCAGTTTCCTCATCTGTCAAATGAGCTGGAGAAGGAAATGGCCAACCCCACCAGTTTCTCTGCCAAGAAAAGTCCCAAAGGGATCACAGAGATTAAGAAACAGCTAAAACAGCCAAAACCACCACAGAAAGGATTAAACCAAAGACTCCTTTCTCTGAGGAGATGAAAAGTGAGAACTGGTCAGTTCTGGCATATGCGTATCCGTCTGGGCTGGGCCCTGCCCCATACCACGGGGCAATCGGAGCAAGCACACATCTAATCTGGGCACAGACAAGTCACAGATGGGGTGCCGTGCACCAACTCCCACGATCTCCTTGGAATTCTCCTCCCATCATCCCAACAATCCTCCATGCAGCTACTTACAGCATTCAATGAAGCTAAAGAGAGGACAAAACTGAAATAGTCACTACTATAAACATCTCTATTCTTCATGAACTTCAGGTTCTCGTCTCTCACCATCTACAAAGAGAAAATTTTAGTTTGTTTTAATAAACAAGATTACATATTGAGAACTTCTCAAGAAGTAGTTCTGAGATGAAAAAAGGGTGCTGAAATGTTCCATGATGTGAAATGAAATCTTGGGTCAAACTCCCTTGGGTTTCCAAATGCTGTGTCCTCTCTTTTGGATTAAAGCTTAAAAAAGGGAGAACATGCAGGGGACTCTTTATAGAATGTCTGGGACATTTATTTCACCATTTCCTTCCACTTGTCACAAATAATCAAGACAAAAGGTATGGACATTCTGTCCACGTGTTCATGATCTAAATCCAGTATAAAAGAACAATATACCAGAGGCTCAAATCCTAGACAATTGTCAAAATGGATGGATCTAAGAGCAGCTCGGACAGTTTTGAAAAGTGCTGGACCTCGAGTACAAGGATTGCTGTTTTGTAGCTGAAGTGACCAGATCAGACCAGTATGGGGACACCCACCATCCCACAGGAAATGAGATAGTCGGCACTTAATAACTGCTCATTGATTTAAAGTGTTAGAAGCAAAATTTGAACCCTAACTCCATACTGAACATTTATGCTGCTGTGGGAAGCTTTCATCCACAGGTCAGGTAGTTACATACTCACCTGGTATATCCTAACAGGCATTTTCTCCACAAAGAGTCCTTTTTTCTCCCCTTTTCTAACCAGCTTGGTTAAAATAGAGAGACGGTCATTGTTAGGTCTGTGGGGCCGAGGAGACGACTGTGGTGAAATCTCTGGAGAAGACGGAGCTGATCTAAAAGAGAGAACGCCATGGCAATGGCTCCAGCAGGACCCTACGTGTGGTCTCTGTGCCAGAAAGGTCTTTTACAATAACTCCTGAGTTCCTTCTCTCTCTATGCCCATACATGATGCCCTCCTGGGAGTGGGATCTTTGTCTCCAGCTTCTCCTGTGGTCTATAACAAGGAGAACCAGACTGGATGCCCATGAGAGCATCTGCTCTCTGCACTGTATGAGTCTCATCTTTGGGACACTGACTGTAACCTTTCAGGATGAAAAGTTCCTACCAGTCTCCCTGAACTCTCTCCTCCAAGGCCTTCCTCTCACCTGGAGGGGACTGGGGAGAACTATGAAGGTGTGCAGAATAGAACAAGCTTTGGCAGAGCCTATATCAAGTTCTGAGCCCAAGCTTCAGGGGGCAGAGGCTCAGCTCAACAGGCCGGCTGCCAAAGCAGTGATTATGATCTGGACTGGCATAGTGGAGGCCGGCCTTGTTGAAAACACAGGTATGGCAGATCTAACGTATGTTTTCAAATACTGGGTCACCCGAGGTATAACACCTTTGAATATGCCGTGTGTGGGAGCTCACTCTATACAAAGGTCAGGTCTCCAAATCACCAATAATAATCCAGTAGCAGGAATATGGAGCAGAAACAAGAGACATTAAAATTGGACATATTCTTTTTCTGTGAAAAAGTCCTGATGGGAGAGGCCTGGAGAGACTTACATGAACTGATGCTGAGTGAAATGAGCAGAACCAGGAGATCATTATACACGGCAACAACAGTACTATATGATGATCAATTCTGATGGACATGGCTCTCTTCAACAATGAAATGTTTCAAACCACCTCCAATTGTTCACTGAAGAAAGCCATATACACCCAGAGAGAGGGATGTGAAATGTGGACCACAACATAACATTCTCATACTCCTTGATTGATGTTTGCTTACATTGTGTTTCCTTTATCTGATATATCGTTTGTGTAGATAAGATTTTTCTTACACAACAATGATAAGTCTGGAAATATGTATACATATATTCGATTTGTCAATATTTTAACATAATTAACATGTAGTGGATATCCTGCCATCTAGGGGAGGGGTGGGGAGTTGGGGGGAAAAATCTGTAACGGAAAGCTATGTAAGGGTTATTGTTGAAGAATTACCCACACATATGTTATGCAAATAAAATAAAATTAAAAAAAAAAAAAAAAAAAAAGTCCCGATGGGACTTTACAGCAAACCTTAACTGGATTGGCAAACGAGAAGCCTGCCTTTACCCTCTTCAGGGTCTTGGGTACAGAGTGTGACTATCAGGGCTTTGCGAGGCACACAGACAGGAAGTGAACTACCCAGAGACTCAATGATGCTGGCAACGCCAGGAAAAGAGCTTACAGGGAGAGGTCTTCGGCCTCCTGGCGCACCACACTAACTCGGCTTTTCTTTGGCAACACCGGGGAGTTCTGGTCAGATACCCTCTGATAGAAGAGCATATAGGCATTCCAGTATCGCCGGCGTACATCAGGGTATGGATTTGCTTTGGGACAAGGAATTAAGGAAAACAAACAAACAAATAAATAAATAAATCACTGGAAAATCCAAGTTGCTCCTTTATCATACAAACTGTAATTTAGGGTGGCAATGATGTCACTGGTCACAAGGTATGAGGATAAGGAGGGAAAAGAGCCCATTTCAGGGGGCAGCTAGGCCCTCTACTCCTGCTTAGTGTCCCTCTTGTGAACACAGACCCAATTTTCTGGGCTGGCTCTGAGATGTCAGGAGGCACCTCTGCAGAGCAGGTGGGGAGGTGTGCCCCACTCAGTGAGGCATTCCCACAGAAGCCTGGCTGCCCAGCCACCACTCTGAGGCCTACAGACTTCCCAGTCCTGCCCCCTGTGCCTTTGCCCATCAGCTGAACAGTGATAACTGACAGAGTGGTAAAAGCTAAAAAAAAGGCTCTCCGAGCTACAAAATAGCAGGGGACATGGGAAAAGCAATTTCAATCTGGGTGGGCTCTATGTTAGCTCTATGCATGTGATTGAAGAGACAGACAGCTTTCTGTTTAACAGCAAAATATATGTAAAAGTGCTTGCACAGAGCTCTCCCCAAACTCACTTTGATCAGAGTCCCAGCTTTGAAGCTGGCATAGTGTACAAACTGTCGAGAGGAAGAAATGTAGTATGGCTTTATGGACTTCTGAGTAATAACCACTGAAAATGAAATGTTTGCAAATACTTACACTGATCATAGACTTTTGGCCTATATTCACCACCAAAACATTCATACTCCAAGGTCTCATCATTTAAATCAAACTCTTCCACCACAGTGTCATTAAACTTGTACCATTTTCCTTTTCCACATCCCCTAAAGTCCAAAGACAAGTAGTGAGCGTTATATATACCATTTTCAGCAAGATGACATACAAAATGTGTATGCACAAAGCAGCTGAAGAACAAGACAGACATGTTAAAAAAAAAAATTTAACAAAAATGACTAAACCCATTACAAATCTTGATAGTATATCAGAAAATCTGCACAATCTGTAAAGCTAGCTTTAAATGCTAGAAAACAGAGCATGCGATCTGATAAGAAGGGTCAGGGTGTGAAGGAAATGAAAACCAAGAGACCAGATGGACAAAGAAGAGGCAGCCTAAGTGGGTCTTGGCTCTTTACCTCCTGTCCTTGATAAAGGAATAATAGTGGCCTGCATGGGCCTGGCCACTGTGCACAATTACACCGACAAGCTCATAGTTTTCAGTGGGGGCCACTTTCTTCCGTGGAGATCCTCCAGAGCCTTGGTCCACATGCCGACCATTTTCACCGACATCACAAGATGAGTCCTGGCGAGCCATTCCTGAAACCGTGTAAGGCTCCATGTTTAACATCCAGGGGAACTATCCAAAAGCAAAAGAGACCAGATTCATATTGAAAAAGTAATGCAGAATTTCGTTTTCTTACTCATTTTCTTTCCTTTTTGACCTTATTTTTCTTGTGCAACAAGAGAATTGTATAAAAATGTTTACACACATTGGATTTAACATATATTTTAACACGCATAACATATATTGGATTGCTTGCCGTCTAGGGGAGGAGGTGGGGGGAAGGAGGGGAAAATCTGAAACACAAGGTTATGAAGGGGTCAGTGTTGAAAATTTTCTGTGCATATGTTTTGAAAATAAAAAACTGAAAAAAAGAAAAAGTAATGCAGAGATCGTGACCTCCCTTTTTTCCCAAAGATAGCAGGTACGAGAAGCAGCAGAGTCTAGAAGAGAGAAGTCTAGAGCTCTTAAAGCCCACATCTGCCACTCACTCCCCTCTCTAAGCCTCTGTTCTCCTGGGTAAAATAACGGGCATTAAGCTGCGACTCCCTCCTCCTGCCTGCTGCCAATGCTGACAATAACCCCTGCTCCCCGACTTCAGAAGCCACCAGTATTGACAAAGCCACAGGCCCGAGGCTGAGCACTTGGTCTGCTGCTGCCCCCCACGCACAGCCCAGGTTCCACGAGGCACCAAAGGAGGATTACAGTGGCAATTTATCTTGCCACACAAAATTCCAGCTACTTAAAAAGTTTGAAAAAGCATTCCCAAGAGTCTGAACTTGGAGCCTGTTAGCATATAAGGCAACTGGCTCACCAGAACTTCTTTCTAGGACTGCAGGCTCTTTGAGAATGTAGCAGCACAGAGCTCCTGAAGGGGTAATAATAATAATAATAATAATAAAATAAAAAGGGAAATCAAAGTAATAGTAATCTGGTTACCCTTATTTGTTCATCGTATTTAATAGAGCGTCCACTCTCCCAATCAAATCCAAATCTCATCAGGTGAATCACCAAGACACTGGGCAAAGACTTAATGCATGTCCTTTTCACTGTCGTTCTCTGCAAGAAAGGTAAAAACCAGTTACCTTTACTAAAGAAACTTCACAAATAATTATGCAGATTAACCCAAATCCACACATCTCTAAGCAGAGTATAGAAAGCATACTACATGGGGGTTCTGAGCCTGGATCCTGCCGCTCCCTGCAGCCCCTTTGCTCTGGAGCTCAAGGAGGCAGCTCCGAGGAGCTCCCTTCCGGCCCTAAATCTGAGACCCTATAGACCCCCCTTCTGGAAGAGCCTGGGCTCTCTGCCTGGGGGGAGGGGGGATATACCACACCCCCTCACCAATTTCATGGGGGAAGGGGAGGGGAGGAATTAAGGTGACCAGAAGCCAAGTCAAGATTAGCGGGGAGCCCGTTTGCTAACACCACACAGACACGGAGGGTTCATAAATACAATACCTTTTCTTTACACTTTTCACAGTAATAGGCATTACTCCCCTCTAGAACTTCACCTCTAACAAACTGGTCCAAAGAAATCTCCAGACTCTGACAAGAAGTAACGCCGAGATTGAGCGCCATGAAAGCTTCTTCTCGCTCATACCTGGAACAGAGAGGGAGGGGGAGCTTCGCAAGCTCCTCTGGGGAAGAGGGGGCTCCTGAGGGCCTCGTGGTGGGCTGATTCAGAGGCCAGAAGGGGTCAAGCAGATTGGGCCAACAGGGAATCGAAACCCTCAGTTATTAGGGAAATCCTAAGAGAGCAAAGACTTATATAAGAAAAACTAGAGCTAGGCCCCTGAAACCTCTGGGAAACACAGCTGCTGAAGCCCTGGCAGTGACCCCCAAAGTGGTGTATGGTTGGGGATGGCGGCAGGTTTGGCAGAGGGTGAGGACGGTCTTGGTCTTCACATTGTAGGTCAGTCAACTGGACACCTGCAAGTTCTAGAATGTTTTATCAAAAAGACAGTCAGTGAACCACCAGAAAAGGAGTCAATCAGCTTCTCAGCGAGTCCGTGAGGGATTCATCAAGAGCTGGTACTACTCAGCTAATTTCAATTTTCAAAAAATTGAAGACTCTGAATAATAGAAATGGATCTGAGCAAGGACCTGGATTCAAATCCCACTACTGATGCTCACAACTGTGTGACCCTGAGCCTTCTGAGCCTCCCTGTCATATGAAAAACAAAGGGCCTCGACAGCAGGGCCTCTGGATCCAGGTCTCAGTGCAAATTCTGGGCCGTGCTCAGGAGTAGAAGAATGAACCCACACAAAGAATGGCCCCTGGGGGCCAGGGATCCCCAGTCTGGTCCTGTGCTCCTCAACTTGTAGCCATGACTTGGATCAAGTCACAGACGGAATACCTACCAACTCTTCAGATGACCAAGAGCAGCAGAGCTAGGCCTTGGGCTGATGGAGATCCCTGTGGGAAAGGACTAGAGAGGCCATCTTCTCAAATCTATGTTTGTAATGGACAGCAATCACTCCCTTACAATTAGACTGATATGTGGTCGTCTGGCCTCTTGGAGGCCTTCTGAGACAGAGAAGGAAACCACCAACTGCCCTGGCGGTCATTCCTCAACCCTCTACAGGCACCTCTGCAATCTGGCCCCCCTGCTCCTCTGGGGCCAACTAAATACACTGCATCTCTTCTTCTGACGGCTCCTCAAAACACTGGAAGACAGAAAACACGGCCTCCCAGCCCAGCCTCTGGGCAAGAATGTCTTACTGGATCTTGGATTGGATGAGAAATTACTTTCATCCTCATTAAGTAGAAAACTGTAAATGTGATTTCAACAAAGCAACTCCAGAAACACAAGATGAGGGAGGTTTGACCCCCCCCCCCCCAGGAGGGCACCTGAAAAAGGACCCATCTTCACTCTGAGTCAAAGTGTGGTACCACAAGTGCCCAAAGCAAAAGCGCCCAATGAGACAACACTCTTGAGACTGCTGCTCAGAACCGCCTGTCCTCTCCCTTGGTCTGAATTTGAGTCTGTGTTCAGATCTGGGGACCACATTTTAGGGAAGACACTGCTAAGGTGGAGAGGGCCCTTAGGACAAGCCACCTAGAATGAGCCTGGTGGAAAAGGCAATTTTTCTCTTGGGAAGGAGAAGGTCAAGGGACGAAATGGCAACAGCAAGGCACAGGTTTGGACTGGCTGTCGGGGAAAGTATTTGAACACGAACAGCTCTCCAGCAATGGAATGCTGCACTGACCACTAGGGGAATGCAAAAAAGCAGCCTTTGAGTTCTTCTCTAACTCAGATGCTGAATCAAGAAAGAAATCAATCATGAAAAGTCATAATTTTTAGATCTGATCACACAATTACATTTTCCTATAAAGTGTGGTAAAATATTTTAAGGAGTACTTCTTATCCCTTTGCAATTTATTCCAAATTGCTGCTGCTAAATAAAAAGATGAAAAAACATATTATTTTAAAATATACTGTAACAACACAGGAATAGGGAAAAAGAACAAGTCTCTATTAAACACCTATTATGTGCCAACCACTTCATAAATATCATGTCATTTATTCTGTACAACAACCCTTGGAAGGAGGTATAGTACTATCTCCATTTTAGAGTTAGGGAAATGGAGGCAGACAAAGTCTAAGTGACTTGACATCACAATTTCTTGGTAAGTCAGTATTCTTAAAACCATCATAATTAAAATCTTAAAAAAAAAAAAAAATCCTAAAAGCATCATTAGAAACGTGTCAATGCAGTGAAATCTTAGGAGTACACTAACCTGTGAGGACAGTCCTTACAAATCTTCTGATCAGAGTATATTCCCTGGAAAGTATTCTTAAATATTTGATCTCGACCAATTTTCTGTTGAAAATACAAAGTTAAAATAGTACTTATGTTCCCCGAACTTAAAACTTGGCTCTGCTAAAACAAAACACATCCTTGCATTATCAAATAACTTTTCACATACAAACCCTGGGTTACGACTACAAAGCTGCTAGCCTACACTATAGAAGGATGGAGATGAAAGGAGATGGAGCTGGACCCCCATGCCAACCTCCTCTGATGCTCAGCCTATGATCACTGGATCACCAAAAGTAGAGACCTGAGCCATATTCTTTTGTCAGGATTTTTTATAATTTCATGCAAAATTTCTAAGAGTTTTTAGAACTGAAATAAGGTATCTCATAACAGTTATTTCCTTGTCATAGAAAGTGCTCAAAGGAGGACTTCTCAAGGATGTTAGGGAGGAGATTCCTGAATTAGGAAGGGAAGTGGATTAAATAATGTCTATGGTCCTGTCCAACTCAGATTATTAGGTGGGGGAAAGAGAAATTATTAATGTATAATCTTGAATTAATACTCTTCTGGTCTGAGCATATGTAATTTTAGTACCAACAAAAACAAAAACTCATTTTAGGGGTACATCTTCCATTTGAATCAATATGATGTAATCAGCCGAAAGGGGAAAATTCACTGAGAGAGAGTGAGCGTGAGAGAGAGAGAGCAAGCTCATTTGGGATGGAAGTGGATTATCTCCATGGCCCCTTTGAGCACTACATCTGTTGAGGTGTGTCGCTGCTACTAGCATCTGAACCAGCACATATCACCTACCAGACATATCCACTCAATCTGTGGTACAGCCTGAAGCCTAACGAGTCCAGCATTACCCATTTTATAGATGAAGAAGCCAAGATTCAGAACAGGTGAATTGACAGACTCCTAGCCCCAGAGATAGCAAGGGTCAGAAGTGGGACATAGATGACAACCTCCCCTCAATCTAGTGTTTTTCTGAAAACACTCTACTTACTCTCCCAAATTTAGGTTCAGGTTCAGTGCTTGTAATAAGTTCTTTGAAGGTAGTCTTTAAAATTGGAAAATAAAGCTTTTATTACCTTGAGGTATTCATCCATCTGATCGATGAGACTAGTAAAGAATTCATACGCATCCTGTTGTTCTCGAACATAAAGCTCTTTGTTCCACATCTTGAAAATCTATTTAAAAACATCAACATGTTAAGAAAAAAAAAAAAAAGATTGCTCAGAAATTTAACTTTCTGCTTATCTATCCTTTGGTTTATATATAAAACAACCAAATGGCTATGAATGAATGAATCCTGCAGAAAAGGATCAAGCCATCCCAATGGATCACGAGATGACTTAAGCAGCAGCAAGGAGGCCCTTCTGAAAAGAGCAACGTGGACACAGAGAAGCCTATTGCAGTGCCAAGCTCCAGCTCTCTGCTGCCCACTGCTACGTGCTGCTAGGCTTCTTATGAGAGGGACCAGCAGAGTTGTGGAATGGCTGGCCCTGGAGTGAAACATTCAACTATAGAGACAGACGTTGGCTGTGAAGGCAAAGGTCCAAATCTGCAGTCCTGCCCTGTTCATCAGCTGCACTCACCACAAAGGAAGAAGTAGGGGTTGCATATAATTGCACAGGATCTGAACCTTCTTAAAGAACAGAAAGTTGTGTTCTAAGTATGTAGAGAAACTGAAGCAGGCTTAGGGGAAAGAGAACCACAACAAGGTAAAAGTGATCAGCACAATCCATGGCACAAAGTAAAACAGCCCATGAGGCCCATATGAATCAATATGAAGCATTCTCTTCCATACACTGACTCCTGGAAGGGAAGAAGTCCCCAAGAGTGGATCCAATCGCTCAAGTCAATCTTTTTAGGAGCAGCCAGTCTAGTTCTGGTAAGATTGCTGGCTGAGATTATGATCTAGCATGATTAAAGGCCACCCCCACTGCACATTTAGGAAGAAAAATAAATAATTTCAGAGAAATACCTTCCAAAAATTCTCAGGCACATAGTATTGCAGCTTGCTTTCCATCAAATGCCCAAAGAGAGACTGGACTTGATAGAACACGCTATCATCTGGATTGTCCATATCGTCATCAACGGAAAGTAAAGACTTAACAAGGAAAATAGTAAGTTAAATATATTGATCTTAAAAAAAAATTGTTTCTTCAATTATTCAAAAATCTACCTCTCTCTCCCTTTCTCCTACCTTCCACCCTTAAACCCCTACAACAAACACAGAGGGTCAAAGCAAGCTCCTTCCTGGACACTCCAGGCCCTTTATCTCTACTAGGAGGCAGGGAGCTGCCTGGGAATTGTGGGTGGTACACTGATTCTTGGTGCCCCTAATTTTGGACCTTTCTTATGACTTAAAAAGAGCATCTTTAAAAAAATGTGTTCATGCTGTAGTTCACCCCTGACACAGAAATGGAAGGTTGAAAGGGACTCCCGAGACCTCTGCTTGGGAATTTCCACCCGGAGGGAGCCAAATCCCCTCTCATCAGCACCCAGCTTTTCTTGGCATCTATCCTTCCACTGACCCTGCAAGTTGTACTAAGAATCCCTGGTTCTCTCACCTAAGGCCAAACACAAGAGGCCAAGTCTCTCTTCTTCCATATGACAGGTCCCCAAATACTTGAAGACAATGATCACGCCCATTCTCCCTGACTGCCACTTAGTTTCTAGGACAAGCAGACCCAGGTCCTTCAAATGACTTCTAGGTCATAGACTTCGGGCCCTTCCCTCACTCCTGCAAGAACACCTTGGTGCACGTGATACTCCAGACTGCCTCACAATGGCAGAGGCTGGGGATCAACTCCGCACTGTTCCTGAAAGCTCTGTCTCTCCTGGTGCAGTCCAAGACAGTCAGATTTTGTTAATTTACAGTTAACTTATGTTAACAGTTCACTAAGACCCCCAGATCTTTTTCAGTATGATTGCTGTCTCTCCAAGGCTCCCCCAGCTTAGATTTGTGGAGTTTAGTATTTTTATTTTGTACACAAATGCAAGACTTTGCTATTAGATTCAGGTGACACTGTAGTCTGTGAAGACCTCTACCAGAGCTGACTCCTCCCAGCATTTAGCCAGGCCTCTCCTGGCGCACTCTCTGGGAGGTGACTCTCAGTAGGTCCCTATGGCCAGTGCCAATTCCTCTGAGGGCACCGTAGGCTAACGCCTGCCTCTCTGTGCCCGCACTTGGTCAGAACAAAGCCTCACTGCCCCGGAGCCTGGGCGGGCTCCACTCACTTAGTCTTTAGCCTCTCTGGGCCTTGCTTCCCTGATCTGCCAAATGGATGTTCACATACCTGGTTTTATTCACCTCTCAGAGAAAAACAGTTAAGATAACAGACATAAGCATGATGGAAAATGGTAATTAGGGTGGTTGTAATGAAGGTTAATAGATAACATTAAGAACAGTACCGTCACAGACTACACTGGCATCTCAGTCTGGGAGTGGGCAATGGGAGGGCCCTGAGTGACAACGCCAGCTCTACCTGAGGTCTCCTTCCAACTCTACATCTGTTTAAGTGCTTTTAAAATAGAACAATTCTATCCACTAGAATTCCAGAGACTTATGATTACAGAAGGAGATTTTGTTCAAGTTTGTGGTCACTGGAATTAAGAGATGACTGCATGGAGCACCTGCCATTCAGGCAGCACATACAGCAACAGAAACAGGACTAGACTCCTAAAAATGGAGACTCTACAGCTCTGAACTACTGTCTGAAGCAAGACCCAAATAGCTTTGGCTATTCTCCCTTCTTCAAATACAGAATTGTTTTCAGTCAAAATGTCAAGAGTAAAAATGATTGGGGAGAGAGGGGAATTACCTCAGGGAGGCCAGGCTGCATATAGAGCTGCTGGAAAACTGCATTCATGTAGCAGGTGGCACCCCCATTCTTGAGCCCCACGAATCCTGAGAGGGAGCGGCTGTCCACTGGGGGCAGATACTGGAGAGAGAGAGAAAAAGAGAGTGGAGGGTGTCAGCAGCCAATGGAAGCAGCCGCTTTTCAACAGCATCGAAAAATCTATTTCAGATCTTGTCACTTAGGAAACAGGAGTGACAATCTTGCTCACGTCCATCATCTGTTATGAGCAAAGGGCCTTGAAAACTGTCGAGTGTTGTTTCCCAAACTCCAGAATGACAAATCCAAAACATCACTTAAAACAGAATTTCTTCTAGTTCTGCATTTCTCTAAAAGGACCATTACAGATGCTATTAAACTACTGCTAAGGGAGAAGTATTCCAGAAAGGACAAAGCTAAATTTATAGACAAATACACTGGATTTTCATTTTAAATGTCTGCTTTAATATGGGTCTGGTTTGGTGTGGATCGATATAGAAGCTCAGTGTTGGCCATAGGAAATCCAAGGTAACAGGACAAGTCTCTGGGACAGTCTTCCTTGAAGGATGGGGTCCTGAAATGGCTGGAACGGTCAATAATGCTACCACATAAAATATTGTTGTTCTGCATTCAGGTAATATAAAATAATTCATATTTTTTGGATTTCTAGAAAAACTGAAATATCATGGACTCTTAAAATCCCAAAATACAGGCATCTAAAATTAATTTCCACTTTGGTGGCCAGCTCCCTTTTTTCCAATCAGAGAGGGGTGTGTATGCGTGTGTGTGTAAAATTCCCTAAGGAAAAACTGCATCTGTTATAGTGGCACAGTCCCTACTCCTTATATCCCCTAAACATTTATTTAAAAGTACAAATGTTTCCACAAGACAAAATGATTTCAACCTTCTTCTGGAATAGCTTTAATTCACGCAGTGAGTTAAATCACAAAAATCCACACTGTAGGCAAGACATCAATTATCTTACAGAAAACTGAGCATCTGCAGGTCATGAATGACATCACCAGGAAGTTTAGAGACATGCAAATCAAACAGAAAGTAGAGCCACTGGAACATGTAGAAGAGAATGAAGGAACATCCAAGGCCCAGATCCAGCCTCTGACACCTTCTGGCTGGGTGACACCGATCAAGTCATAGAGCAGCTACTGATCAATGCAGTGAGAATTGGGAGCAATCCTAAACTGGTATCTTAACTCGCCATACATGACCTCATGTAAGTCTTCCAAGGTTTTCTGAACCCATCCTCCTCATTTCTTACAATACAAGAGTATTCTATTATACTCAAAGAAATATGATAAAGCTTAATAGAAAACAGCCAACAATTGTAAATCAAAAAGCAAATAAACTCAAAATTTTATTTTCCAATTTTGGGTCCATGTTCAAATATATGTTAATGGAGTATGTTGTATTAATGCATTTTCCAATTCACAATGATTTCTGACCAAGTAAACCACTTGGAGAAGTTCTAAGGAAAAGGTGTTAAAGAACAGACCACATCAAGTCTACATTCAGATAGCTATTTGGCCCATGAGATGGATCTTCATCCAGGAATATTAAGTACCCACTGTGAGCAATGTGTTTTGCAGAATGATTTTTAAAAACATGTTAAGACCACCTAATTAACAGCTTTAATTAAAATGATAAATCTTATGACCTATGATTCTCTTTTTCACTTCTTTGAAGGTTATAAAAATATAGTTAGTGACCTAAAGGATCCCGGGGGGGGAGGGGGGGAGAATTAAAAAAAAAAAAAAAAAAAAGATGTTTTGCAAGGGGAACAATACTAATGCTAAGATCATTTTGAAAATGCTTACTTTTTGAGTCAAAGTATTTCTCCTAGTGACTATAGCCAATAACTGAATGATTTTGCTATTATGACTAGCAACTGGCTAGTACTAATTGCCTTTTATCTTTGCAAGCTCACGTAAGTGAAAGACAAAAAATCATGCATTTTTGTTATTTCATGGAGTGGCTAGTTAGGGGGGTAAGAGGGAATAATCATTTACCTAACACTAAGTGCTTTACAAGTATTACCTCATTTGAATCTTGCAAGGGAAGATTTTTTTTTTAATAGTTTTTATAGTTGAGGAGACAGAAGTTAAATGATTTGCCCAGGATCACATAGCTAATTAGCACCAAAGGCAGAATTTGAACGTGAGTCTTCCTGACTTCAGGCCCAGGGCTCTGCTGTCCACTCAGTTGCCACCCAGCTACCTTCCAATAACAGCAGCATTTAGTATTTATAAGCCCACATTTTATGTCAAATTAGTATGAAATGCATCACACAGATACTCACATCAAATTCCTTGGTGAGAGCAGGGTCAGGTTGATGGTGCATAGAAAGCAGCTCTTTTGTAATAATTTGAAGATTGGAGGGTGAGCTATCAGCCAACATCACCAAAACTTCATAAGCGGCCAACCGACTGTTCACAGTACTACATCTTTATTAAAAAAAAAAAAAAAAAAAAGACTAGTGGTCTGTTTCAGGAACAAACAATCTACTTAGACATTTTTTTTAACTGAATCTCCTTATTTCACCCAGGCTGGAAGTACAGGGGCTACACAGGGGTCCATGGAAGCTTGTGACTTGTTGTTTCTGACCTGTGCTAGTTTGCCTCTCCTGATGCAGCCTGGTGAATCCTAGACCTAAGGGAACTCAATATATTAATGTCCAACTGAGCGTGGTCCCCTCATCAGCTGGGCCTACTACAACTCAGAACTCCTGAGCTCAAGAAGGTCCATTAGCTTCACCATCCCCATTGTCAGTTAAATATTCTTTTAAAAATAAAATGGACCTTTGAAACATAAAGCATAGCAGTTACAATTTCCAAGAAAATATTATTTACTAAATGCTAATAATAAACTTTAAGATAGAAAGGATTCTATTATCTTTATTATCTTGCAAATTACTGAAGCCAAAGTAGGTAGCGGGCACATAAGAAACAGTTACAGAATTGAATGCATCGAAACTAGAGGGTAAACAGTAACAATCTGATTACCAAAGGGTAAACAGTAACAATCTGATTAACAATCTAATTTTGGAGTGTCAATAAAAAAGCCTCTTTGGAAAGTGGTCATATTATAAGAAATATCCCAAGTCACCCAACAAGATCATAATAATTTATCACTGACAGTATCAGCCTGTACCTGCTTTATAGAGAAAAGGTCAATGAGGGATGAAGGAAAACTGAGGGAACCTTCTAAGATCTCAAAAAGTGTATTAAGTGAACAAATCATATGCTATTAAAAGCAAGATAGTCATTAGTTCCAGCTAGCCGCCAGTGCTCTGATACTTTAACACTAAAAAAATAGGTAGAAGAAGCAAATTTAGAAATGAAATGACACATTTTCTTATTACTTTAGATAGTTCAAAGTACAGGGTCATTAATTCGTTTTCTGAGTATTACAAACAAAAAAATTACAATGATGATGACAACAGAAAAACCTCCATTTATTTGCAGGAACTCTGGCCCTGAGCTAGAAGATGTAAAGTTTAACTGGACAGCAGAGTTACTCAATCCAGGGTGCATTAACTCACCCTTCTGCAGGATCAGAAAATCTTAGATTTGGAGGGGAAGGGTTCTAAGAGGTTATTTTTTTAATTGAGGAAAATGAGTTTAGAAAAGTTACGTTTGTTGTCCAAGGTCATGGAGATAAAAATCAAATACTGAATTTTTAATCTATTCTCTAGTGGGAATTCTACTCCTTGGGAGTAATTTTAGTTTCTTCTTTCTTTTTGATCTGACCATTTGCTATGGTTGTATTCACAGAAAATAGAATATCCTTCCAAACATGTGGTTAGGTCAAGGGAGGATATGGAATTAGGGAAGTTATTATGATTGAGGAAAGAATGACTTATAGACAGGTCACTGGAATAATCCTTGTACCATGCTGACAACAATAATAGTTCACATTTCAGGAGGACTTTAAGATTTAAAAAAAACTTTACCTAATTTATCTCCTCTGATGCACAAAACAATTCTGAGAGACAGAGACCCTCATTATATCCATTTTTACAGAGTGGAAAACTCCAGCCTGAGAAAGCTAGTACCTTGCCTAGGGACACATGGCCAGCAATCTCCCAAGGTGGGATTTGAATCCACCCACTGTGCCAAGCTACCTCACAGTATCACTGATTGGCTTTTCTGAGATCTATATCCTAGTGACTTATAGTAACATTAAGAAGGCTCCTGTCTACATATTTCACCAGTCCATGGTAGATTTGTTAATCTTTGTAAAATCAAGGTCCAGACTTCATCAAAATATAAGATCAATAAAGGAAAATGTGCTAAAACAGCTTACAAATGAATTTTTCCCTGACTCCGTAATATGCTATTTATTACTCAGGCACTGTGACAGAAGATGCTTTAGAGGATGCATCTAATCTAACTTCCTAAGCAAGGACACCCCCCCCCCCATATTAGTGACAAGTGGTCCTCCAGTATTTTATCTGTTTAACTACCTATCCTATGAAGGGGAGACCTTTAATCATTCCAGAGGTGATAATCCAAAACTGCTGCTGAAAGTTATTAAATAAAAATATTTTTATTTGTTGATGGAGATGGCCTCAAGGGAAACAAATGTTATTTTAACTCTCTCTTGGAATATTATACCAAATGCTGAAATTCTAATTCTTGTAACAAGATCAGGACATGTCTCTATTCCTTCTGAATCTTGTGGTACAGGCTCCAAGAGACCAATTTTCAAGTCAAAATTACCTCCCTATAGTATTTTTAATTTTCTCACATGGAAAAAGGAAATAATAATTTTTGCATTACTGAACCTTCTGATTAAGATGAAAGGAAATATACAATATCTTAGAGAGTCATCAAAATAGATATTATAAGAAGTTTTTAAGGGGAAAGAGCTAATTTGCACTTATGAACAAAATTAACTTCTGGGAAAATCTCATCTTTCAGTGATAATGGATAAATGCCACATGGATAAGTGACAGATTAGTACAAAAAGGAACACATGTATTTGAATTTACACTACTTGAAATATTAACAGGTTCCAACCCAATGGAAATATACACTACTAATATAAATAATGTGACTACTTCAAGGGATTCATTATTAAAACTAAATCAGGATCTAGCTATATCCCTAAAGGAGATGGACTTTAATTTTTAAAAAGCTAATTACTGTGGGGCAGCTAGGTGGCGCAGTGGATAGAGCACCAGCTCTGAAGTCAGGAGGACCTGAGTTCAAATCTGATCTCAGACACGTAACAGCTGTGTGACCCTGGGCAAGTCACTTAACCCCAATTGCCTCAGCAAAAAGGCAAAAAAAAAAAAGAAGAAGAAAGCTAATTACTGCCTGATACCCCTATTAAACATCTTATTTTCTGATAGATAGCTAAGGACCTCTTTGGGTATAAATAACAAATAAGCTTAAGCTCTTTATGATTTCTTTGGCTTTCTATGCAATGGATCATGGGACTGCACAAAGATAACATGCATTCACATGTGCAAATAATTCTACCCAAAAGTTTATCACACTGGGGACAAGAGTTCCAAGTTAGAATTTTTACCCCAACTGAACACAACGTGCACTTTCCATACTTTGGATGAAAATCCTGCTGACTGATGGCAGCACTGCCAACTGGAGAATGACTGTTTAAAATAATCCTGGAAGCCCGGAAAAGGAAGTCATCCAACAGTGGTTTGATAAGTGATGAACCTAGAAGAAAGCACATTATTCTCAGTGACAACCAAAAAGAGGTCTAGGAAATTAGTTTAAAAAAAAAAAAGACTCTCAAACTTCTCCCTCACTTTCCTCAAAGCAGAGATGATAAGTAAGGATGAGATACTACTGCCAGGTTCTACCTAGAGAGAAACACATCACCTCCAGTACCTTGTGAACCCAATCTTGGGCTGTGAGATCAGAAAGGAAGCTGGAATTCATCTTTTCCCACTGTCCCATTTTCCAGATTAAGCCCAGCAAAGTGGCCTGCTTAAGGCCATAGGTGTGCCTGTGTGTGTGGGGATGGGGGAATGGGAGTGGGGGTGGGGGGATGGGGGTAGAGGGTTGGGTACCGGACAGGTGTGCAGCACACACCTGGGCATCCTAATTCCATTCCCTTGAGCTGTTGACTAGCCCCGGTTTTGGTGCCTAGTAATACACCAAAGGAAAAGTCAATTTTATTTTGTCCTGTCATTTTTAGTAATTGACTACAAACAATATGTGATATACCAGATTTTAAACTGATCTGTACTAAGATTCAGCCAATTTCCTGCAGCTTAAAGCAGCAATTTTCACTGGGCTATTTAGCAGCCACTCAGTTTATATTTCCAAAATATACCCTAACCTACATTAACTGGAGAACACTAGGATAATGTAATAATTACCAAGCATTTCTTTCTCTGCTCCACAGAGTGAAAGGAGGGTCTTGATGAGTCTTAAATGTCCAGCTAATAAAATGTTGTCTGCTTCACTGGTTTCACATTCAGCTGTACGATTAGGCTCAAAATTATCTAGCCAAGTAATTTCATCCTCTAGCATGGCAGCTGGACTGATCTTTAACTGATCCATTTCTGAAGCTAGAAAGGGAAAACAAATGCAGAATATAAGATCTCATGATCTGATGGCATCTTGAATAGGCTGTGTTCACATCTGCAGAACTTCTCCAATGGACCAGTTTCACTTTTCAAAGAGTTCTACCCTGCCAGAGGCACTGCTGTCTGAAGCACCTTGCCTCTTCCCAGTGAATTTCTATAATTTCTCTAGCATTCTCTCTTCTGATATATGCCCTTCTTTCTATTCCTAATGTCAGCACCCTAGAATAAAACTTTACTGCAAGCCTGAATATTAGTTAATAACAGTCTATGTCTTCCTTGTCCTTTCCCCCCTTCCAATGTGTTTTAAAAACCTATCTTATTCTGGTCCCTTTGACTACCATTTCTGCCCTCTCCCTGGTCAGTGTAGTAAGTTTATAAGTAGCACAGAACAAAGTAATAATAGCAGGAATAAGATTGTGAGGGAGAACTCACAAGTCACACCACAAACCTTTCTAAAGATATATAATTTGCAAATTGTACCATATATTGACCAACGAATATGTGCTAAATCAGGGAAACCATCTAGGTCTTGCTGTCAGGGTCTTTTGGTCCTAGAGAGGTTCCAAGCCTCTGCAGAGACTAGCAGAACACCAAATAGTGCTGCTAATTTTGAGATGCTATGGACACTTTAATTTCAAGGTTTTAGTGACAACTTTGAGATGATTTGGAGACATTAACAAACTCACCCCAAAGGTAGCACAGAGACTTAGTCTATCTCCCCCCCAAACCCTATAAAGTCTTGCCAGTCCCCCACCCCTTTCCCATCTCCACCAGGTCCATGATATCAAGGGCTCCCAGTTCTGATACATAGTTCTGGAATGACACTTCACCTCCCTATGTGCACCTTCACTCTGCCTGCCTTCCTCCATCATCTCCCTCTGTACCATTTTCATCACTTTTCCCTGTACTTTCTTTGCTCCTCTACCCACTTTGTGATTGCAGCCCTACTTTCCCAGCAAGTACACAAAGAACTGGGTCAATATGCCCCCATTCCATTCATGATCAATTCACAATGCCTTTTTATACTGCTATCACATTAATATTCCTTATACACAATGCTGATGTGAATCATATGCCCTGCTCGAAACCTTTCAATGATGGAGAGAGGTGAACTGAAAGTAGGAAAAAGCTGGGCTTAACATGCAAGCTCTGATACTCAACTCCTTAGATCCTGCTAACGATTCCTTTTCTCCTTTGCAAAATATGGTCAATACCTGGTTGGGGTTTTAAGAAACAAAGAGGGCAGAGTTCTCTATGGAAAGCCCTTTATAGACTTTATCGTGCTACAGCAAACTCTCCTCTATGGCTCATTATTCATGATAACCCAACACCACTACTTCCTTAGTTTGCTATTCAAGGCCTTCCCTAATCAGGTCTCACTCCACCTTTCTGGTTCTAACTCACACTAGCTTCTCACCTTCCTTCAGAATGCCAAAGAACAACAGTCTCCAATCACAGCTCTCTGCATCCTCCTTCCCATCTACTATCACACTCCTTATCTTCCTGCTCCTTCTTGTGTCTGCCCTGGAAAGCTTGGTCCTGAATCAACACCCTTCCAACTGCAACAATCTGGGCTACCTGATTTATCACCTGATCCAGATTTTGGGAGCCCTTAACTATAAGCCCTCAGTTCTTTTCCTTCTCCCTGCAGAGCTCACTTTGTAGTCTAACATTGGCTTTTGTTCCTGACACATTAAAGCCCCTTCAATCTGCATCCACTCCCACAGCTCTACCTGAGGCCCACAGACCCCACCAGACATGACATGGGGATGGTTCTGTAACCAGGCTAAGGATGGAGCTTTCCTCTTTTTATCCCTGGCTGTGTGGCAATGCTAGCCTACTGCCTGCCTTCAGGTGGTCTCCACTCCTTCCATCACCTGAGTCCCTCTGCCGTGACCACTATCTCCTCTCTCCCCAGTCTTGACTGCTTGGGGAATCCATTCAATTCTACACTGTCCCTGCCTCACCAACACCTGGATTCCTCCCACTCTGTTTCCTTCGCTCCTGCTCACGTGGAAGCCACAAACAACACTGACTGGGTCCAATAGAAATCGATGATACCCAGTTTGTACCAGAAACTTCCTGTAGCAAGCTAATCCTGCTCTATTTCTCCCTCACTGATTTCCTATCTTCTTCATCTCCTTTCCTGTTTCCCTCTGCTGAGGAACTCACTTTAAACACTGAGACCATTCATTGAGAAATCCAGTTTCCTTATGGTGATCCTCCTTATGTCCAACCATCCTCTCCTCCTCCATGTCCAATGATGAGGGCCAATCCCTCTACACATCCTCCATCTCACCCTCTCTGCACTTCTGCAGACTGTCCCTACCAACAATCAACTCCATCCAATCTCCAATCCCTCTCCATATGCTACCTTTGTTGCTGAACAAGCTCACATCTTACCATCCTAAAAAAAAGCCTTCCTTCATCAGATGGCCTTGTTGTTACTATTGAATTCTCTTCCCCTTCTCTTTGTCTACACTTGGTATAACCACTTACTCAATAAATGATCTACGGCCTAAATTTCAACCTTCTTGTTCAACTAAAACTGCGCTCACCAAAGTGACCAACGCCCTAACAGGAGAACTATTCTCATGGCCTCTTCTCTGTCTTATCCCACTGAACCCTTTGTAACAGATGACTAAGGTCAAGGGATACAGGGGTGATGGGGAAACAAACCCGAACCCCCAAGTCCATGTCAGATGGTAGCTGCTGCCATCACCCCAAGTCACACGCTGGTGTTTCTGAAAGCTGCTTCTTGCCATCACCTCCCCCCATCTGTTGGGGAGCTGAGAAATGAGAAGGAAATGAAATTTCCTCCAGAGGACCAGGGCCAGGAGAGACAGCAGCGACTTTACACCTTCCGTGACGACCCCAGGGTTACAGCACAGAGTCTTATCCGCTGCCCATTTTAACAGCCATTCCTCTTCCAAGCAATGCAAGCACCAAACGACATTTGGGAGGGCTAGGAGTGGGCTAAGAGGAGGTGAGCCTGCCCAGGCAGGACACTTGAAGAGTCGGGCCGCACTTACTTGTCAGGTCATCAAGTAGCTGACACCTCAGATCAAAGTACTCCATGCACTGGGACAAGAGCCTGGAAACAGAGAGGTGCTGTCAGCCCAAGGACTGGATCTTAAGGGAAAACTTTCTGTCTCCCAGTTTTCAGATTAATAAGTTGCTGAGAAACATGATGGAGTACAACAGAACCACTGGGGCTATCTCCAAGAAGCATGCCAGGATTCCCTTTCCTCAAACACAAATCCTGCATTAAATGATGGGATCTCTGAACTATTATTATTAGAAGGAAGAGGAAAAACCCTATCTTGGCCAAATCACAGGAAAGGGAGCAGACTTGGTCTGTACTTTGAGAACCCTGAAGATACCTTGTAGATGTTAAGAGAAGTCCACTAGTGGCAAAGGGCACAAGATCTCCAGCTCTCTGACCCCTCCATTATGTTCTACCTTGGAGGTAAGTGGGAGCCATTAGAGTTTACTGAGAGGTAGGGATGACATGGTCTCCAGAAAAGCTTCTTCCTCCAAACCTTCCACTGCCACTGAAGGCACCCCTGCATTGGTCCCAAAGGTTCCCTCCTCAGCTTCTTATTTTCTGGACTATAGCTCCTGGAGGGCAGGGCCTGTCTTCTGCCTATATGGCCAGCATAGTACCTGCCACACAGTAGGTGCTCAGTCAGAGCTGCCCGGCAGACTGGTCAGGCTTGCCCCTTGGACAGAAGGCAGGTTTGTTGCAGCTCCTGCAACAACCCAGGCCTTAGATGAAGGGGCCTGCATCAGGGTAGAGGCCGGGTCACAAGGAAGAAGGATTTGGCAGCAGCTTAGACGTGGGGAGGGGGGAAGGAGAAGAAGGGAGGCTGAATCTGACATTTGGGAGTGTGGGGGTCTGGGAGGAGGGTAGTGCTTCTGATAGTCACGGGGAAGTCTGGAAGGCAAGATGAGAGTTCAGTTGGAGCAAGCTGAGTAAGACAGGCCCACAGGACATCAGAGATGGCCAGTGGTCAGCTGGAGCCATGAGATGGGAAAAGGCCCCTGCTCCTCAAGGATTACCACTGGGCTTGCTATAAGAGACACTGAGAATGCTCCTAAACATGGCCCACCCCCAGCCTGTCTCTCAGTGTTGCTTTCTGCGTCTCCTGCATCCTGGGATTTTAGGAGGTATGGAGGGAGATCAGAAAAATGAAAACCAGACGAGGGGCAGGTTCCCTGATCAGTGTGGCCAAAGCCACCCTGGGGACGCAGCGGCAGATCAAGCTGCCCAATCCTCCTTACCTTTGGTTGACACCTCTCATGATACTCGTGGGAGACCAGAGCGGCAGCTGAGCGGTAAGAATGACCCCGAGGAGAAACTGGTTTGGCTTCTGCACTTCTGGGTGGGCTGAAGTGTCCGTTTGGCTGAGAGTGTACAGCTGATCACAGGCCACATGACGAATCTGAAATAACAGCGTCATCAGTGGCGGTGGGTGTGTTGAGAATGACTTTAACCATTTCACAGAACACTTTACAAATGTTCCCCCACTGGATCTTCACAACAAACCTGGGAGAGAAGAGCTCTATCACCTGGGACCAGATTTGAATTTAGAGCTTTCTGACTCCAAGTCCCAGAAGCATATCAAAAATGATTTACTCTTAATTATTCACATAAATCTACATGCAGATGTGGGCCAGATCTGTGAATCAGGAGGACCCGAGTTCAAATCCAGCCTCAGACGCTTCCTAGCTGTGTGATCTTGGGCAGTCACTTCACCTTGTGTGTCTGTTTCCACATCTGTAAATCAAGCTGGAGAAGAAAATGGCAAACATCTCCAGTGTCTCTGCCAAGAAAACCCCAAACAGGGTCGTGAAGAGCTGGACTCAACTAAAATGACTCAACAAGGGTCAATGAGAAAGTTCACTCTCTCCCAGGCCCTCAGTTCCCTCATCTCTAAGATGAGGGGAGAGGACCAAAAGGCTCCTGAGGTTCCCTCCTGCT
>JAJPUD010003768.1:6977-31627 GCA_023553655.1 Myrmecobius fasciatus
AGAGAGAGAGAGAGAGAGAGAGAGAGAGAGAGAGAGAGAGAGAGAGATCTCACAGGCAGAACTTGAATTAATTTCTCAATACTGACAGTAAATGGACCATGCATTGAATTCAGAATTAAATAGGAGGAGGAAAACTTGTGAGATAGCCTTTGGAATATGACCAAATCATTTTATTGTTCAAAAGTATCTCTATGAAACAAAAATAGGTTTACCTATTTGTCTCTGTCATCTGCCTATCTATCCCCTCTCCTTCCTCCTCCTTAATTTATTCACATGCGCACTCTCCTCTGTCTCTCTCTGCTCTGTCTCTCTGTCTCTGTCACATACACACACATACACACACACACACACTCATGCTTCCTTTCCTGCCTACTCTTACCATATTCCTCCAATAACTGTGAAAGAGACTCAGCAACATCATTATGAATCTAATTAGAAAATAGCTTATATCCTTTACCCACTGAATCTCCATATAAATGTAACCTGGCAAAAGAGAAAATTCTTTTTTTTTTCCTATGAATTCAGTCTGCATCAGAGAGAGATACCTTCCTTGGAACCCCAACACAGATAGATTTATCCTATATCATCTTTGGAATGTTTGGGACATGAATTCATGAAATGTGCAACTATTCCGTTCCCTCTAGATGAGATGCTTATACATTTCTTATGTTTCTAAAATTCATATTATACTGGGTGCTGCAGACACCACATACTTTTTTTCTTTGTTAGTGATTCATAAGAAATTATCAATGGCTGTCTATTTCTATCATTTGCTGGATCCTTCAAGCAAATGGTAAAGGATATCCTTTCTCTAGGTACTTTGGTATTTTTGTTTAGTATCTTAGCTATGATGAATAGCAAAGATTTTTAAAAGGAAAAGAAATTCAGGAAAACCTACATATCAGCCACAGATAATAATATAAGCAATATTCTACAACTGTTTCATGATGCTGGGGGAAAAAAAGAGAAATCCAACCTGTTTTTCCCAGTCTCCTATGGATACAAAGAATAATTATTATAATTACATAGTATTTTGTTCAATTTGCTTTATACTTTCAATTTATACTGATATAATTATATATAGTTTTCTTGATTTTATTTTTTTACTCTTCATCACATCCTAATAGATCCTCTCATACTTTTCTGAAGTCTTCATAGTCATAATTTCTTATGATACAGTAATAGTCCATTATACTCATTTACAGCAGTGTTTTAACCATTCCCCAATTAGACACACACATTCTTTAGAATTCCTTGCTACCACAAAAGGGAATACTCTAAATATTTTGGGGTATATATGACCTTTCTATCCTTTGCCTCCATAGAACATATGCCTAGAGAAGAAACTTCTGTATCAATGGATGTGACATATTTGCTGTTTTTATTTCAACATCTTTCCCATCTCACAAGCAACTACCCTAGTTCAATCCCTTGTCATCTCCCACTTTGTAGTACTAAAACATCCTGCTACTTGTTCTTCATGCACCTTCTCCCTTCTCTAATGCATATTCCACATAGCTGCAAAATTGTACGGTCACAAAAAAAATCTGTTTCTTTCACTTGAGAACCTTCAATGGCTCCTAATTATCTGTTAAGACTTGCCATGTAATCCATCATCCCTATTCCATTAGTAATAGGCTATCTATGGGCAGAAAATATTGATTCCTTCCAGGGAAAGAGCAATCCAAGATAGAGGAAAGCTTCTGTCTTCTCCTGAGTCTACTTAGACTCCAAATGAATTGTACCTCAAATCCAGAATTCCTCTAAAGTTTTGGCCTCAGAACTTGAGAAGCAATTATATTAGAAATATGAAGAAAATTTCTGGCGGGAACTATATTATCATTCAACTTTCTCTATTCAAGGAAAGAATCAAATCATACATTTTCTGGAACTGGGATTTAAAAGATTGATATCAATTTTATATCAATTTTGTGTATGAGGTTTATATCAATTCTGTGTATGAGGAATTTGAAAAGGTTAGGAGATAAACAAATGTATGGTCATTTAGCAAGTGTTTTACACACTTATATTTATGCATTGTTCTCTACTTATTAAATGCCATTTATTTGCTTAGTATTTCTTGCTAAAAGTAAACATTAAAACATCAAAGTACATATGTCTACATCTATGAAGAGCCATTTCCACAAACCAACACTTCATGGGAATATCACTAGTTTAAAAAATGGATTCTCAATCAATGGATGGGGGATAAGAACTAAATTCTAACTGGTTAGGTCCACAAAATCACATATCTCTTGACATCAAGTTAATGACACCCTGGAAAAAGAAATGAAACTGAATGATAAAAAGAGTACTGATTCTCTGAAAGCCAAACACAGAACAATAGTTATTTAGTATTTCTGTTCATAAGGACACCTGCAAAGCATCTAGATGAACACAGAATTTTCCAGTGGAAGATTATTAACATCACTGGGAAGTTAAAATATATCCAAATGCTAGAATTTGATTGTGTTCAATGGTACAAGGCTAGCTGTTATCAGATGCAGTAAATTTCTATCTGCAACAAGGAAGAAGGATGGCTTAGAATATCTGTGAGATCACCTGCATTTACTTCGGCTCAATACCTGTTGCTTCTATCTAACAATAGAGGGAGCCAGCCTAGTGGGATGTCTGCATGGAGTAACAAGATAACCACATTCATAACAAGCTATAACTCTCAAATGAGACAATGTGTATAAAACACTTTGGAAAACTTAAGGAACTAAGTAAACATTAGTTAGTATTACTATTATTATTTATTTATTATACTTAGATCCACGTGCCTTCCCCTAAAACAGGTATAGTACCCATGGTCAGGGACATATTAGCCTCTAAATTCCTGCTAGCAATACTTGAGAAATATCTTTCCATCTCTCCTACAATAGTTCAGTTACGGGCTTTTTTAAAGGGATTTACATGAGTCTGACTAAGACTTTTAATATCCAACACTGCAGCATGATGTTAGTTGGTATATTTATTCTTGCGAAATGAGCACTCAGACAATGATCAAGTTAGTTAACCATTAGACTTGATGATTTCTCTTCTCATGGACTACTTACCTTTCTGAGTGGCAGTGACATTGAACTTTATTATAGACCCCTCTTGGTCCAAAAGAATGAAGCTTTTTAGTTTGTGATAGAGGTCTCTTCAGGCTCCCCTCCAGATTTTCTCTACTATAGTACTGCATAGGTATCTTCCCACCTACTTTTCTCAGCTTGTTTTTATATTTTCTCTTCCTCCAATTAGGATATAAGTTCCTTGAGAGCATAAATCATATTTCTTCCTACTTGTAAGATATTATTAGCACTTGGCATATTGCCTGGCATGCAGTACTTAATAAATGCTTGTTGACTTGACTGTGTTGACAATGCTTTACCTTTGCTGTGAATTGATTTTTCTTTTCTTTTGATTTTTTTTTTGTTCTGACTGTAACAAACACCAAATAAAAAGAACATTTACACTGTGGACTGGTTTTCAATGATAGTATCTGCAATTTCTTTTTATGTAATTCTCTTTTTCTTAAAACTATTTCTTTTAAAGTTTAGACAATTCATAAACAGGCACTTGGATTCAACATGAAAGTTCTCTCTTTAAGGGAAGTTAAAAAATGAAAATTTTTTTGCAAAAAAAAATCATTTCATTAAGGATAATATATTTACTATTTTATTTCCCTCAGCTACATGTAAAATAATTTTTTACATTTGTTTTTAAAACTTTGAGTTCCATGGATCCAGCCATTCTGGAGAGTAATTTAGAACTATGCTCAAAAGGTTATCAAACTGTTCATGCCCTTTGACTCAGCACTGGGCTTATATCCTAAAGAGATCTTAAAGGAGGGAAAGGGACCCACATATGCAAAAATATTTGTAGCAGCCTTTTTTGTAGTGGCAAGAAACTGGAAACTTAATGGACGCCCATCAATTGGAGAATGACTGAATAAGTCATAGTATAGAATGTTATAGAATATTATTGTTCTATAAGAAACGATCAGTAGGATGATTTTAGAGAGGCCTGGAGAGAATTACATGAACTTATGCTAAGGGAAATGAGCAGAACCAGGATTTCATTGTACAAGGCAATGGCTAGATTATACAATGATCAATTCTGATGGACGTGGTTCTTCTCAACAATGAGATGATTCAGGCCAGTTCCAATAATCTTGTGATGATGAGAGCTATCTACACTGAGAGAGAAGACTGTGGGAACTGAGTGTGGATCACAACATAGCATTTTCAGGTTTTTTGTTGTTGTTTGCTTGAATTTTATTTTCTTTCTCATTTTTTTTCCTTTTTGATCTGATTCTTCTTGTGCAGCAAGATAATTGTATAAATATGTATGCCTATATTGGATCTACATATTTTTTTACCATGTTTAACATATATCGGATTACTTGCCATCTGAGAGAAGAGGTGGAAGAAAGGAGGGAAATTGGAACACAAGGTTTTGCAAAGGTCAGTGGTGAAAAATTATTCTTGCATATGTTTTGAAAATAAAAAGCTTCAGTAAAAAATAAAGGAACAGTTATTAAAAAAAACAAAACTTTGAGTTCCAGATGCTCTCCCTTCCTCCACTACCCCATTGAGAAAGCATATGTGAAGTAGTTATGCAAAATATTTCCATAAAAGTCATATTGTAAAAGAAATCTTCACTCTATCCTCTGCAAAACTAATTGTTTATACCAGAAGGAAATTTTGTATCCCTCTCATATTGCTTTATATTAAAAATCTCAGTTTATCTCACAGCTCCAGACTATATTATTAATGTTCATAGCATTGCACTTTACTATCTATAATACATCTTACTATAAGGTTCTCATGTTCTTTGCATTGTACAAGGTTCTGTTAGTCAATGACTGGTCAAATCATCACCTCGTTCTTGAACTATCTCATTGTTCTTTCCTGCATGGTAGTTGGCACAAGGATTTTCCCAGCATGGACAATCTCTTATATTATCCTTCCTGATCCACCTGTGAATAATTTTGCAATTCTCAGCAATAAAATGAGCCAAGACTACTCAGAAGGATTTATGATGAAAAATCCTATCCATACCCAGAGAAGGAATTGATTGTGCCTGAATACAGATTAAAGCATACTCTCTTTTTTTAACTTTATTTTTCTTGAGGGAAGGTTTGGGGGAAGAGATAAAGCTATATTTTCCTTTACAACATGAATTTTGTAGAAATGTTTTGCATCACTTCACTTGTGCTTTCTCAATGGGACAGGGGAAGAAGAGAAAGGATCTGGAAATCAAAGTTTTAAAAACAAATGTAAAAAATTATTTTACATGTAGCTGGGGGGAAATAAAATAGTAAATATATTATCCTTACTGAAATAATTTTGTTCACACAAAAGTTTTTTTTTTTAATTTTCTTACCTTCTCTTAAATAGGGAATTTAGATACTGCATCCAAGTGCCTATTTATAAACTATGTCTAAACTTTTTTTTAAAAATAGGCTTAAGAAAAATACAGAGAATTGTATAAAAAGAAGTTGCAGGGGCAACTAGGTGGCACAGTGGATAAAGTACCAGCCCTAAAGTCAGGAGGACCTGAGTTCAAATGTGGCCTCAGGCACTTAACACTTCCTAGCTGTGTGAGCCTGGGCAAGTCACTTAATCCTATTTGCCTCAGCAAAAAGAAAAAAAGAAAAGAAAAGAAATTCCACATACTATCATTGAAAACCAATTCACAATGGATCATTTTATTTGGTGTTTTTTAGGCAGAATAAAAAACACCAAAAGAAAAGAAAAATCAATTCACAGCAAAGGTAAAACAGGTTTGAAATTATAAAAAGTTAATTATAAAAGGAGTTTGAATTTATAAAGATATGATACATACAACTTTTTCTAAGGTGATTTACCACAGGAAGAACATTAGTATTTTTGTACCTTCTGAATATCCATATGCCCAAAATTCTGCTGTTCTCACCAATAAAAAAAAATAAAAAGTTGTGATTTAATGGATAGACCTTTGTGCTTGACATAATAAGACCTGATATCAATTTTTGGTTATACCATCTGTTAACTGATGGTATAACCATCTGTTAAATCTGAGCATTTCTAAGTATCTTAGATGCAGCTCTCAAGAACTATAACCATTACAGATGGGTTAATAGGTTCTCTAAAGATGATATTGCAGATCTTTGAAAATGTAATATAAGGAATGCTACTTCTAACACATAGGTATATATAAGATAAGGAAAAACCTCCATTAGGTGAGATGATATCCAGAGATAAAATTATATTTTTAGGAAACTCGAAGGTAGATGTTTGTCTTTTTCCAGTCTAGTGGTACCTCCCCTCTTCTCCCTGAACTTTCAAGATCTCATGTAATGAATGGAATAGCAAATAGGTCATTCCCCTGGATTAAGTGTTCTTCATCCTTCCTTACTTAACTTTAAGTATAGATTTATAAATTTAACTACAGATGGTGTTGTTCTATCTTTTCTAGCACAAAATTTATTTCACATGGGAAAAAAACAGACTAAAGTAGTGATAAAGCATTCCTATCTCCTCTCTTCTTTGCTATAAACTGAAGCAGATCCCTTCTTTATCCCAAATGTCCAATGCCCCTTCTTTGTTCCTAATATTTTCTCATCAACATGACTTTTAAAAAAAGCAAAAACTTTTCATTTTTATTCTTGCTAGCCTAAACTCATTTCTGTTACATTCTCTTGTTTCCATCTTCTATTTATATACCTTTTTCATCATGACTGGAATTTTCTCTTTGTGTCCAAAAAAAATGTCTTTATTAACAGAAACTCATGCCATATGAGAAAATTTTATGGCCAAAACCTTTTATTGAGCAAAATTTTGGACAAATTCTCCATAGGTTTTGAGGCCCCAGAAAAAATCATGTTATTGAAACATATATTCAGAGGAACATAGTGAGGCTAAAAAAAATCCATTCTTACTCCAAACAGTAGCATCAAATAATCACAAGCCCAGAAAGAGTTCTTGGGTAAACTTGAAACAAAATTTAAAAATCAAAGAAAAGAGACAAGAAAAATTACAAAAACAAAAGCAATCCAAGAAAATTATGAAGAGAAAACCAATTGGAAAATGAGATATAAAATCTTAAGGAAGAAAATAACTCCTTGAAAACTAGAATTCAGCAAAAGGAATAGAATGATTTTACATGACATGAACAAATAATTGAACTTAAAAAATAGAACAGAATCTAAAACATCTCATTAAAAAAACCAACTGATCCTAATAATAGATCAAGGAGAGACAATATAAGAATTGTTTGACTATCTGAAAGTTATGATATAAAAATTTGAATACAATAATACTAAAAATTATTAAAATTGCCATAAAGTACTAGAACAAGGGGATAAAATAGAAATAGAAAAAATCTACCTTTTACCACCTGAAAGAGAACCCAGGAAGAAAACTTACAGTAATTACATACCCAAGTTTCAAAACACTCCCATATTAAAGAGAAAATATTATAAGCAACAACCACAAAAAATTTAACACTGTAGAAATGTAGTCAGGATTTTACAAGATCTAGCAACTTTTTGCCAAAAAACAAACATAGTTCTTGGAACATATTTTGAAGAACAAAAGAGCTGGTATATTTCCAAGAATAACTTGCCCAGCAAATTGAGTTTAATTCTGAAAGAAAAAAAATGGATAATTGGTGGACTGATCTTCAAGTATTTGTAACAAAAATAAATGAGAATTCAATGGAAAATGCAATATAAAAGATTCAGAAGAAACATAAACATTAAAGACTAATTATAAGGCACTCATTAAGGTCAAATTGTTTATTTATTTTCTATAAGAAAATGCTATCAGTATTCTTTACACTGTCATCATTACTTAGGTAGTTTGAAAGAAAGGTTGGGACCCAGTTGGGTATGATCAGGTCATTTTCAAAAGCAAAATTATGCAGAAAAAAGTAAAAGAAAGCAATTATATTATAAAATAGGATGGAAAAGAAAGAATTACTACAGAGGGAGGTGGAAGTCTGGTAATGTTAGAACATTACTCTCATCTGAGTTGAAGAAAAAACAATATGTTCATTTGGAAGAATGTAGAAGTCTCCTGAATATGTAGAGAATTGAGAAAAATGGGGGATAGTGTTGGGGGGGAATTTTAGAAGGGTGTGTAGATTCGTATTTGGGAGGGTAGTGGAAATGTTGGGAGAGGGACTTTTGGAGGTATGTGAGGATGGGATTAGAAGGATGGGGGGGTGATGGTGGGTGGGATGGGGAGTGGGAGGGTAGGGAAGAAGATGAGGTAATTAACAGGGATAGGGTAAAATAGAGGCTGAGAAAGAAAATAGTATGTAAAAATAAGATGAAGAAACATTCATAGATAGTAACTATAACTTTGTGAATGAGATATTTTTACAGCTCTTTTTGGTGGCAAAGAATTGGAAATTGCATGGATCCCCAACAATTGGGAAATGACTGTACAAGTTATGCGTATGGTTAAAATGGAATATTATTGTGCTATAAGAAATGATGAACTAAATGATCTTAGAAAAGCATGGAAAGACTTGCAAGAAATGGAGAAATATAAAGTGAGCAGAATAAGAAAACATTTCACACAATGATAACAATATTGTTTTTAAAATGACTGAAAAATTAATTCATTTTGATGATTATAAATACACAAATAAAAATAAAGGACATAAAAAGATTCTATTTTTCTCCAGAAAAAGAATTGATCATTAGAACATGTATAGAATAATTTTATTTACATATAATATATCTGAATATATTATACACATATACATACATATAAATATGTTTCTAATGGTAGCACTCTCTAGGATGAGAAAGGGAAGGGAATAAAAAATGAATTTGTATGATAACTTTATTATACATTTAAAAGGAATAGCAAATTGTACATAACAAATTTGCAGTTACATGTGAAAATATCTTTTTTATACTGTTATGGAAATACTTATTTTATTCCATAAACTTAAAACAAATTTTTAAAAAAGAAAAAAAAGAAACAATTAAATTAGAAGACTATTTTTCCACTTTGCATAAGACATATTATTACTAAGAAGGAACATGAATTGATAGATAGAGATAGATAAATGGATGGATGGATAGATGAATGGATAATCTGTCCATTGAAAAATATATTTCATAAAATGGAACTAAATTTTTTAAAAATAAGTTTGGTGAGTATATGGGATGAGAGCAATGGTGGGGATAGTCTCTTTAAACTTGGAAGTTTGCAGAATCATAATTTCATGATCCCAGAAAATCAAAACCTTGCATCAGAGAGTCATGGAACCTTCTCTATGGAGTGTAGTGAAGGTAACCTAAACATTTCTCATCCAGTACACCTTTCTCATTGTATCATAGAATCATTGATTTAGAAATGGAAGAGAACCTGACATTATCTAGTCCATAAATATCCAACTTTCCACCTGAAGCAATATTAATAAGTTCAGGCTATAACCAGATTAAAATATAATTGGGAAATGGTTAACAAAATAAGCAAAAATAAAATATAACAGATAGTGTTAATTTGTGATTTTCTAAATTAACCCACGGCTACAGGGATCCATTTCTATTTGAGAACAATCTACTCAAATCACTTTATTCCCTATTACAGGAGCCACCTGTTAATGGCTGTGGAGATCTAATTCTGACCAGCAGAATAGATTATGTCATGTGAGAGCACAATAATGATACCAGGAAATGAGAGGCAGTTATAGTGAAAACCTCTGAACTTCTAATTTATTCCATTCCTATACAGAATATATATTTTCTAAGCACAACAAGGTTATTATTGTTTAGAAAAAAGCAAACAACATTTGCATAAATAAATAAGTTTTACGACCTCAAGACACTTATTAACAGCTCTCAAAATAATGTGTTCCTTGAGTCTGTTAGTTGTGCTGAGAGAGTAAGATAACAGTAAAAGCTGATTCGCAACTCCTTAACTCTGTGAAAACAAAACATTCCCATACTTTCTTATAATGTTCTATGATTCATAAATATAGAGGCTGAGAAAACTGACCCACCCATTTTTTGTGCAGTCCCCTATTAACCCTTTCATAGGCTTTCTGAGTTTCACACTATACAGTCAACAATTCCCTATATAAAGAAACTGAGGTACAGATAGCTTAAGTGATTTGCCAAAAGTCATGCCATGAATAAATGAACTAACTGAAATAGGATTTGAAAAAGCTTTAATTATTTAGTAGAGCACTGGGGTGAAGATATGGGGATATTAAAGCCTCTTCACACACTCAGTTACTTCCAGGCTCCAAGATTCTTAACTGATATATTCAACAGGCATGTCTAACTGGGATACTCCATATCATTTGCTACTGTGTTGAAACTGAGTGATCAACCGTGCTTTGCTATTCAACTCAATTATTTTCTTTTTTTTTATTAATACTTTTTATTTGCAAAACATATGTATGGGTAATTCCTACACATTAACCCTTACAAAACTTTCTGTTACAAATTTTCCCCCCTACTCCCCACCCCTCCCCTAGATGACAGGATATCCACTACATGATAATTATGTTAGAATACTTAAGAAATCGAATATATGTATAGTTGTTGCATCATATTTTGTGCAGGAGAAATCATATCTACAAGAAATAATAATCCGATAAAGGAAATACAATGCAAGCAAACCTCAATAGAGAACATGAAAATGTTATGTTGTGGTCCACATTTCACATCCCTCTCTCTGGGTGTATATGGCTTTCTTCACCGAACAATTCGAACTGGTTTGAAGCATTTCATTGTTGAAGAGAGTCATGTCCCTTAGAACTGATCCTCATATAGTATTGTTGTTGCCATGTATAATGATCTCCTGGTTCTGCTCATTTCACTCAGCATCAGTTCATGCAAGTCTCTCCAGGCCTCTCTGAAATCGTCCTGTTGGTCGTTTCTTACAGAGCAATAACATTCCATAACATTCATATACCAGAATTTATTCAGCCATTCTCCAATTGATGGCCATCCATTCAGTTTCCAGTTTCTAGCCACTTCACAAAGGGCTGCCACAAACATTCTTGCACATGTGGGGCTCTTTCCTTCTTTTATGATTTCTTTGGGATATAAGCCCAATAGAAACACTGCTGGGTCAAAGGGTAAGCATAATTTGATAACTTTTTGAGCATAGCTCCAAATTGCTCTCCAGAATGGTTGGATCTCTTCACAGCTCCACCACCAATGCATCAGTGTCCCAGTCTCAATTATGTTCTTAATAGAAAAAGTATCCATAAGAACAGTATTACTTAATCCAGTCCATATATCTCTTTGATATTTTGTCAGTTTTCTTCATTCCAAGATTAACATTCCATCATTATTCCACATTGCCTCTCATTTTCAAAATTTAATCAGCTTTTAGAGTTGTCATATTCTTTCCTCACACTATTTGTAAATATTACATTTCTAAAACTGTCCCAAATTGCTGATGAGTAGAGCTTTAAATGAAATAGGAAAAAAGAGCCCTGGATTTATAGACGGGACTGGTTAGATTTTACTCCTCTCTTTGTCAGTTATTAGCTGTAAAATATAAAGTCACTGAAACTTGCTGAGTTTCCATATCTTCCTATAAAATGGGGCTTAATATCTTTTCCTAGCTATCCTGTTGAATTATTATGTGATTCAAATGAATTAATACATGAATTAATACTTTGGAAGTACAAGATATGATACAAAATTACTGTCATAAAGCTTTTCCAAAGGTGCTCCCCGATCTTCACCTTTTTGAAAGATCACTCTGGTCACCTAAAACTAAGTTCTGCTCTTCTAATCTATTAGCTGAATTAAGCTGTTCATTTGGTTGATTTCTCATCCTAACTAAAATAACTCAGGGTAGCATGGCATAATAGAAAATTAGTCTTGAAATCAGGAAGACATGATTCCATGTCCTATCTCTTATACAAACCAACTTTGTCACCCTGAGCAAGTCACTTAAAACTCTGTATCCCAGGAAGTTCTCTAAAACAATGTGTTGCAGGCAAGTGCATCATATGTCCAGACTACACAAAAAGAGGAAACCATATGATTGAGTTTATCCAATTAACCCTTTGTCTTAGAACCATTCTAAAGACAATGAAGAACTAGATAATGAATACAAGTAAATTGAGACAATTTGTAACACTAAAATAGGTGAATGCAAGTCATTTCAGGGCATACAAGATGTGTTTTGCTAGAAAGGGAGTTCTAAATAAGGAGGCAGCTAGGTATAGCTGGAACAGAATCAGGAAGACATGAAATCAAATCTTGCCTCAGGTGCTTAGTATTCAAGTAACTTAATTTCATTAAGAGGCAGTTCCTCATTAATCAAATGACTATGTATTCATTTCAATCATATCAGATTCCTGACTTCTTCTGGGGTTTTCTTAGAAAAGATATACTTAACTCCAAAAAGATAAGATTTGATAATTAATACTTCAGAAATTTGTTGACCACTGCTAGAATAACAGTTGGAAAAGCTAATACATCCCCATTCTTTTGACCATCATTCTCTATCCCTGGTCTATCCATGATATTCCACACAGAATGCCTAAATTAAAGCATTATTCCTCTGCAATATCCCTTACGTTTCTTTGCTGGCAAACTTGGCTGGGACATTTAGAAAAGCATGCATATAAAAAATTACTGTCAACCTCTTTACCCTTCTCTTCCCTGTGACTATGTCTGACAGCATGACTGAGAATAAAGGTTTGGAATGCTGTGCCTCTCAGTTTAGATGACCAATTTGCTCTGTATTTCTACAAAATTGGGGTTTAGGATGTGAGAAGAGAAAACAGAGGGGAAAACAGACTCAACAATAATAAGGCTTTAGTCATTTGGTAGAGCATTGGGGTGAAGATAGGGGAATATTCAAGGTTCTTTACACACTCAATTACCTCCAGGCTACAAGACTCTTAACTCTGATGTATTCAACAGGCTTTTCTAACTGGGAGACTCCATATTATTTGCTATTCTGTTGAAATTGAGTGGTCAATCATGCTTTGCTATTCGACTCAATTATATTCTTACTAGAAAAAGTGTCCATAAGAATACTATTATCTAATCCAGACCATATATCTCATTGATGTTTTTTCAGTTCCCAAATTAACTCATACTATGATCTCAGGTATATGAGAAGAAGTGGGATCCTACACTCTTGTTCTGCTTATCCAAATGGCTACATATTTAAATCAATAAGTTTATTACTACTAAATAATAGGACCCAGGACAAGCTACATAACAGGATATAGATAACTGCTATATGATATCATGCAAGTATCAGGTGCTAGACACCATAATGTAAAATAATAAAATAAATGTGCCATCCATTATTCTAAAAAAATGTTTAATAATCACTTTATAGCCAGGAGATGGGAATAAAAAAAAATGCTTGTCATCAGGATGTTATAGCTCACCTAAAACTTTCTTTGAATTCTAAATAAAAAATATGACTAGTAATATTGTTTCCCCATATAAACAAAAAATGTATTTATGTATATACATATGCATATATTTATGTATGTATATATATATCACAAGCCCCTCATTGATAAGACAAACATTAAGTTACAACATGACATAATTATAAAATTAGACATAATCATTATTTCATATGTCAGAGAATATGGAAGAAAAGTGACTGCCTATGTGATATAATTTAATGAGTTTATGGAAGTTTCCTGCCCTTCCCCACCAAATATTCCTATTAAACTCTGAATTACTGCTTGAAATTGTACCATTAAACAAATGTTCCTTTGACCTAATCAACACCTATTTCAAAAATTATAGGATTTTTGAACTTAAAAGTACCCCAGAGAATAGTCAACTCTTAACCTGAAACATAAATATATTCTATCAAATTCTAGAAAAGTAGCCTTTTAGCCTCTAATTCAACATCTCTAATAATGGATAAAGTGTTGAGTCAGATCTAAGATGGATGATTTTTTAGATGAATTGATACAGTTCTGCCTGGGGAAAAGAATAAAGTCCATCCCAACAGCCTCTGCAGGGCAGCTTTCACTTCTCTGTTCCTGAAGGAATAAATAATTGGGTTGAACATAGGGATAATGACAGAGTAGAGGGCAGTGATGATTTTGTCCCTTCCCAAAGAGAGATTGGAGGTTGGACGAATGTAGGTGTAAATTGCAGTGGAATAGTAGAGGGAGACAACAGTAAGGTGAGAAGAGCAGGTGGAAAAGGCTTTCTTCTTGCCCTCAGAGGAGCGAATCCTCAGAATTGTCTTAATAATGTATCCATAAGAAACCAGGATAAGGGAACAACTCCCCACTCCAAATATCACATCTGCACAGAAAGCTAGAGCTTCATTGAGATGAGTGTCAGAGCATGACAACTTCAGGATGGGTGGCAGTTCACAGAAAAAGTGGTCAATGATGAGGGAGCTGCAAAAGGACAAGTGGATTGCCAGGCTGGTATGGACTGCTGAGTTGCTTATACCAATGACCCAGATGCTGCCTGCCATCCCAATACAGACACGACTACTCATGATCATTGGGTAATGGAGGGGATGGCAGATGGCAGCATAGCGGTCAAATGCCATCAGGGCCAGGAAGAGAACCTCTGAAACTAAAGCCCATGTGAACATATACATCTGAGCCATGCAGCCTGCAAATGAAATGGCAGCCTTATGGGAAAAAAGGTTGGCTAACATCTTGGGCACAATTGAAGATGTACACAAGAGGTCAATGGCAGACAAGTTGCCCAAAAGGAAGTACATGGGTGTATGAAGCTGTTGACTGGCACAGATGGTGAAGAAGATGAGAGAGTTTCCCACCAGAGCAGTTACATAGATGCACAGGAAGGACACTAAGAGAAACAGGCGTAACTCCGGAATGCTGGAAATTCCCACCAATATAAATTCTATTTCCATAGACTGGTTCTTCATCCTAATAAATTGAAGACTAGCCTTGAAAAGAAGTCAAAGGAATAATGAGCTAGATTCACCCTCTTTTATTTGATTCAGCTTAATTAATTTCAATAAGTATTTTAACACTTCTTTTTTTCATTCTAGATCACAAGATGCCCTTTTAAGAATGCCACCTTAGGAGAGTAGAGTCTATACTTTATATCACATTTGTATCTCCTACATTTATTTATTAAGCCTATCTTGAGGGCATTTTATATGCATAGTATTGTTGCAAGTGCAATGGACATTTAAAAGAAGTGAAGTATCAAGAAACAGTGCTCTTCTCTAAGAACTAACAATTTGATATATTTGAGCTGTCTTACTCATAGATACTCATTCACTTATAGACAAACACACTCATAGACAAAATTATGCAACAGAGGAAAATAATATAATTAAGTATCCAAATGAATACTGTAATAAAATACATTTGTACAGTAAGTTATGGTTATACAATATTTTTATTTATTTTGATTTTTCACCATAACTCTGTGAGGTAATATTTCCATTTTATAGGTGAGGAAATCAAAATTAATAGATATTCTCTAACTTTCCTGAGTTCACACAACAAATCCATGGAATCAATAGAGGGGAGGGGGGAGATAATTTTATTTTTTAATTCAAATGTCTTTTTACCATATAATGCTGCTGTAACCATTCAGAGGAGCAAATCAATGTGGAGATGTTTCGAGTGAAGGGCACAAGCAAGAGGAAAACTTAAACTGGACTTTGAATTAAAGAATGAGTAGGATTTGGCTAGTCAAGGAGGTGAGACCTGTATGAGCCAAGGCTTAGAGATAGAATGAGTATGAACTGTGTAGGGAAATCTGGTTCAAATGTTATTAGGTAAAAAAAGGAAAAGCTAAGGCATTTAAAGCATTGAATACATTTCCTTTACATGTGGTAAGTAATTCATAAATGAATCAATGCATAAAATTACTTGAGAGCAGAAAATTCAGCTCATCATCCTAGTCAAGTCATAGTTTATGTATAGTCAAGTTATAAGCTATGTAATTTTAGGTGGACCATTTAATTACTCTTGTTTTAAGTTTCCTCATTTATAAAATGGGGGTAGGGAGTACTAAACGATTTTATAATTCCCTTCCAGATCACTATGTGATCTATTATTACATGATCTATTAAAATATTTTAAAAGTTAGCCTAGTTATGTTTGGTCAGAAGGATTACTCAGTAATATACTATCTATAATTACTGGACCTAGATAGAGAAGTGAACTCTTTTAGTAAGTTCACATCCTTAGCTCTTTTAGGTAAGCATAAAAATTACTCAGATGTTAAATAAAGTGAAAGCATTTTAAGATTATGGCAATCACTACTACTATATTTTCCAGTTTCTTATAGCCTCATCTCACACAACTTGGACATGTTAGAAAATACAGAAGCTTTTATATTGTTGGATTTAGGTAATGTTTTTACATTATGGTTAGTCATTGTTTTGAATTATTTTGATTTCTACATTGTAAAGAAGAAATGGAGAATTGGTATTACTTTCCATAGAAAATATATTTTAATTATGTTCTATAGAAAATATATGCTAAGTGATTTTGAGCCCTAAGATCTTTAAGGAAAAAATAAGCAACTGAGGTTATTTATGCCATACTACACTGTATCTTCTGAGTCTCAGTTACCATATGTGTGAAAGAGATAACATATACTTAATAAAAATACTTACAGAATTATTAGGAGGATCAAAAGAGATAATCAACATAAAAACTTTATAAATAGTAAAAGCCCCTGTAAGTCGGAACTACTGTTAACCTTATTATTACCTTTGTGGCACTTAACATAGTACTAAGTACACTAAATAAAATACACAAAGGCACAAATTGATTAACAATAACAGATAAGACTCACCTATGCAGAAGACTGTCACTTTTCCTTTTGTGAAGGTGATCTGTAAAAATAAAAAAGACTTTCAAAGTTTGAAAACTTTGAACTCCATATATATGACAATTATCACCATCATCATGAAATGCATATCAGAAGAAGAAACACAAAGAAAACAATATTGTTAAATACATTTCCTTTAAAAAAAAGGAATGTAACAAAAATTTAGAGTTTCATGTCTTTCTTTTTCTTTGTGTATTGCCAAGGTTGCATTTACTAATAACAAAGTTTATAATAGAAGAGAAAATTCAATTTTTAAAAAGGGTGAACCTAAACAGATAAATCTATAGGATCACATCATGAAGGACTTTATTGAAGCAGTTGTTGCCAACTCTTAAGTTGAGCTTATAACATCAGCTAAAAATACAACACCAGACAGGATGTTATGGCATTTCCCTGATTTTGAAGGCCTTTTCTCCTACCACTATTCAGCCTTCTAACTTTTTCCCAAAATTAGCCTGGTTTTTTGGCTATCTGTTCCAATTTTTTAAAATTTTCATTAGTAGTTTTTCCTTTATATTTCATCTGTTCCTCATTACAACTGAATTCTATTGATTTTCTCTGTCCTTGTTAGAGATGGAGAAATAGTGAGCCATCTGTGTTCAGGGTTGCCCTGGTTTATACAAAGTTCTTTCAAACCAGTGAACAATGTAAAAAAGAAAATCACAGACTACAAAATTAGAAGTGATCTTAGGATATCATTTAGTCAAGTTCCTTACATTCAAGCAAATAAATTTTTAACCTGCTGGACATGAGATTATCTATTCTTTTCTTGAAGGTCTTCAGGGACAGAGATTTCACACTCTCCATTGGGAGCCCATTATCTTGGTTTATCACTCTAACAGTCTTCCTTATTTCTAAATGATGTATGTGTGTTTCTGGCTTCTTATATATTACTATATGTAACTTCTCTGAACTTGAATTTCCTCTTTTTATAGAATGGAGATAATAATACTTAAAGCACCTGTTACAGGAAACTCAAAAGAGATAAGACATTTGTGAGTTTTAAGGCAGAATATTAATCAATCATCAGACATTTATTAGGTACCTATTGTATGCCTGGCACTGGGGATAAAAATACAAGGAATAGAATAATCTCTATTCTAAAAGAGTTTATATCCAATCAGGAGAAGCAACAAGCACATATATAAATCTATACAAACCAATAAAAAGAATCAACAAAATAAAAATAAAGTAGTTAAATACAAAGTTATTTGGAAAGGAAGGCACTAGCAGTTGGAGAGATCAGAAAATGTCTGATATAGGAAGTTGTACTTGAAATAAATCTTGAAGGAAGAGAGGGATTCTACAAAGCCTTGATAAGGAAGAAATACATTCCAAGCATGGGGAATTATCATTTCACATTTGAGGAACAGAGGGAGTGTTCCCTATAGAGTGTGGGAAGTAGAATAACATACAATAATGCTGGAAATATAGGTTAGGGTCAAGTTGTGAAAGACTTTAAAAAGCTATTTTCTTTTCTAAAGGCAATAGGAAGAGAATGATATGAATAGATTATTTTGGCAAGGGTGTGCTAATAAATGTTTAGCAATTGGCTCACCACAAAAAAACAAACAAAAAAAAGTATGCTGGACACATTTTAAAACTTAATCGGCATTATTAAAAATTTCCCGATTACTTTATAAGTTTGGAAAATAAAGTAATAAATTAAGCCTTGATTGGTAGGGTTTGTTCATTTCTGGAGTGAAAATGTTCACCCTGAAAATTTAACATTCTGCTCTCTCCCAGCCAGTTCAAGTTGACTCCAGCACATTAATTCAATATTATTGTACAAGACAAACTAGATTCATAGAAAGTCTTCAGGATGGAAAACCAATTAGCAGACCATTGCAGTAATCCCACATTAAAGTGGTTATTATGAGAGCAAAGAGAAGAGGTAAGTTTCAAAAAATCTTGTGGAGGCAGAAATGACAAATTTTGACAACTTCTAGCTATTATTATAGGATCAAAGTCAAAAGAAAATGTCCCAGTGGGACATTAAGTAAATCATTTAATCTCTCTGACTTTCAATGTTTTCATCCACCAAATGGAGGTGATACTTTCACTATTAAGTTCACTGCTGTAAAGACTAATGAGATAATGGATATTAAGGCTATTGTAAACCATGAAACATTATGTAAATGTTTATGGCTATTATTATTCGCATCACTATTATTTATTTCAAATTGAAAACAGAGACCATTCATCAGGAAATGAACAACATCCTTCATGGATCAACCTCCCCATGACACTCCCTAATTGTAGAGATCTCCCAAAGTTTTTTTCTTTTTACTCTCTCCTTCCCCTTTCTCCTCACCCCAATCCTTCCCATCCATCCATTTCCCCCTTGTTCCTTACCCTCACATCATATTCCTCTCTCCCTCCCTTTTCTTTTCTCATCTGCTTTTATCATTTCAATGTTGCTCTAACGATCATCTCTGCTGAGATTACTCCAAAATTCTGGATTTCCAGTCTTTCTTTCCTGAACTCCCATTCCAAATTACTAACTGCCAACTAGACATTTCAAACAGGATTTTCCAGACATATAAAATTTAGCACATCCAAAATCAAATTTCTTTTTTTTTTAATAAAGCTTTTTTATTTGCAAAACATATGAGTGACTTTTCAACATTGACCTTTGCAAAAAAACTTTTTTTTCCCAAGCTTTTCCTTTCCCTCCCCCCTCCCCCCACCCCTAGATGACAGGTAATCTAATACATGCTAGATAGGATAAATTATATGACAAGTACAATACATGTATACATATCTATACAGTTATCTTACTGCACAAGAAACATCAGATCTAGAAAGAGAAGAAGAAAAAAAACAACCTAAGAAGGAAAACAGAATGCATGGAAATATTCACAGAAAGCGTTAAAATGCTGTGTTGTGGTTCACTCTCAGTTCCCACAGGCCTCTCTCTGGATGTATATGACTATCTTCATCGCAGAACAACTGGTTTGAATCACATCATTGTTGAAGAGAACCATGTCCATCAAAACTGATCATCGTATAGTCCTGTTGCTGTGTATAATGTTCTCCTGGTTCTGCTGATTTCACTCAGCATCAGTTCATGCAAGTCTCTCCAATCCTCTCTGAAATCGTCCTGCTGGTTGTTTCTTACAGAACAATAATATTCCATAACATTCATATACCATAATTTATTCAGCCATTCTCCAATTGATGGGCATCTTTTCAATTTCCAGTTTCTTGCCACTACAAAAAGGGCTGCCACAAACATTTTTGCACATGTGGGTCCCTTTCCCTCCTTAAAAATCTCTTTGGGATATAGGCCCAGTAGAAACACTGCTGGGTCAAAGGGTATGCACTGTTTGATAACTCTTTGAGCATAGCTCCAAATTGCTCTCCAGAATGGTTGGATCCGTTCACAGTTCCACCAACAATGTATCAGTGTCCCAGTTTTCCCACATCCCCTCCAACAGCTATCATTATCATTTCCTGTCATTTTAGCCAATCTGACAGGTGTGTAGTGGTATCTCAGAGTTGTCTTAATTTGCACAAAATCAAATTTCTTATATTTCCTCAAAAATACAATTATCTCTTTTGAATTTCTCTCCTTCTGTCAAGGAAACTACTACCCTTCCAATCTCCCAAATTCTAATACAAACTTCTCCAATTTGTATTTCTGTGGGATAAGACCACCGGCTCAAATAAATTAAGGAGATTTCTTAAGGCAAAAGCAGAAAGGAATTTTATTACCATCTCCAAAGAAAGGGCATCTCCCTTACCTCAAGAAATTAGGCAAGGAGAAGCAAGACCCAGTTAACAATCAAAAATTATACAGAGGCCTGAGCTAACACTCTCTATAGGCTGAATCTTTGCCCTGATTAGCCAGGACAAATGATCTCACATTCTAAGTCATAAATGAAGAAAAACTTTCCACCCAACCACATCTTTAGGATTACTAAAAACTTTTTCCACCCAACCACATCTTTAGGATTACTAACTTACTTTATATGGGAGTTTCAATGTCAAGGTGGCCCCAACTTAGTCTCTCTAAGAAAAGGTCCCACTCCTTGTTAAACACATGATTTCTGGAGAAAGAAACAGCCTTGGGGCACAGCTGGCCTTCACTCAATTTTTAGAACAGTCTCCATCTTGTGAGACAGCTTTCACAGTTCCCTTCATTCATATTTAAGGCCACCCACAACCTGTCCCCAAGCTACATGCTCTACCCACACATTACTCCCCCTCCACAAGCATTGTACTCCAATCATATTGCCCTTCTCACTGTTCCTCATGTACACTGCATCTCCTGTCTCTATGCTTTTGGCCTGGCTTTTTCAGGGACTGAAATGTAATCCTCTCTTCATGTTTATCACTCAGAATATTTAGTTTCCTTCAAAGTTCAGATCTAAAGCCATTTGTTACATTAAGCCATCCCTGTAGCTCATAGTCGGCAAGTACATTCCTCAAATAGCCACTTTTTACCTATTTTGTATATACCTATACATGTACATACTCTCTCTCTCTCTCTCTCTCTCTCTCTCTCTCTCTCTCTCTCTCTCTCACACACACACACACACACACACACACACACACACACACAATATTTCAAATTTGTTGTGAGCAGGGACAATCCTTGTTTTTGTATCTCCCATGCCTGGCATACAATTGACATTTTAAAAAATACTTGATAATTGATTGATTAAAATCATATATTTGTATTTCACTTGGTGTATTATTGCTATTGTAATTAATGAGACTTCAATGAAATTACATTTTATATAGGAAGATATATTGTACCCATATATTTTATGGTCATATCTGAAAAAGGAAGGAAAGACAACGAATAGCAAAGGATGATAAGAACTAGTGAGATAGTTTTGAGCATGAGGAAGATTAGCATCTTTGTAGGACACAAAGAAGGAACAAGTAGATATGGAAAGATTGAAGGTTAAAAAGGGAGAAGAAATGATTGGGGTGAGGTATCCTTTGGAAAAGATAAAAAGGAAAGGGATAAAGTATACAGATGAGTTGACTTTGTCAACTTTATCAGAGATTAGAATGAAAAAAAGATATAGCCAGGAATAATATTGGGGGACTTCTAATGAGAAAGGAACTCTCAACATATGGTCTTGATTTTTTTCCATGAATTCCAAGGCAAAATTTTCTTCTGAGAGGGTGACTGAGGGATGAATGTGAGAAATTGGAGGATAGAAGAATTCCACTACCTGGAATACACAAAAAAGACAATCAATTAAAATGGAGTGGAAGTATTTCCTATTGAAGTGAAGTTATATTTGAGATTAGATGACATTTTATTTAAGACTTTGGGGGTCAAACTATAGATGGTAGCGTGGAGAAAAAACTCAGCCGAACTCTCCAAAATTTCCCTTTTAGATTAGTGGTTTTCAAAATATGGTCCAGAGAATCCTGAGATTAATGGAGGATTCTAGGAAGATGATGGCAGTATAGGTTGGTAAATTTCTTTCTTCCTTTTTTTTTCCTGAGGCAATTGGACTTAAGTGACTTGCCCAGGGTCACACAGCTAGGACATATTAAGTGTCTGAAGCCAGATTTGAACTCAGGTAGGTCCTCCTGATCAGGGCTGGTGCTCTATTCACTGTGACACCTAGCTGTCCCCTGATTTTCCCTCACAAATAGAACAAATTTGTGCCTCAGGGCAAACATAGGTGAGAAATCAAGAAGACTTGGGGGAGAACACAGGTTCTCCTGGTACAATCCAAGAAGATTCAACAAAAGACCCGGAGCCAGGGATTAACACTTGTGAAATACAAACACTTCCAAGCTTCACTACAGAAACACCAAGTGGGGACCCCTCAGACTAGCTGGGTGTGCCTGGAACCCCAGCAGGAACCACAAAAACTTTCACCTCCTGGATTGTTTACGGAGTCAGGGTTTGAGTCTGGGAAGGCTAAGTGAATCTTGATTGATTGGGAATGCCAGGCCCAGCTGTGCTATAGAGAACAAACCCTGGATGAAAAGGAACCAGCAGCCCCATGAGTGTAAAACTTATGGGGCAGGGACGTTTCTGGCTGCTGGCACTTATTGGAGGGTGGAGCTTTTGGTTATGTTGAGGTTGAGAAGGGACCCCAAAAGGTTGGGATCATAGACTGGTGTCGTGTGTTGTCTCAAAAGAATTTGCAGGCTTGAACCCATATCCAAGTGAAGAGGCAAAGTTTATTGTAATTGTAATGCCAACTAAAGACATGATAATTGTGGAAATCTGTATAAAAGAACTGCACATATTTAACATATATTGGATTATTTGCTGCCTAGGGAAGGGGTTAGGGGAAAAGGAGGGGGAAATTTTGGAACACAAGATTTTGCAATGGTGGATGTTGGAAATTTCTATGCATATATTTTGAAAATAAAAAGCTTTAATTTAAAAAAAGAAAATACTAGCAAAGAGATGATAGAAACATACCCCAAAGATCATGGAGGATAACCAGGAATGCAGGGGTGGTCCAATATTAAAAAAAAATCTTTCCGTATACTTGACCATATGAATAACAAAACCAACAAAATCATATGGTTATCTTAAATGAGGTATAAAAAAACTTTTGATAAATCACAACATTCATTCCTATTAAAAAAAAACACTAGAAAGCATTGGAAAAAATTGAACTTTCTTTAAAATGATAAGCAAGAATTATCCATAATGCAACTGTGCATGCCCTTTGATTCAACAATACCACTATTAGGTTTGTATCCCACCACACCCTCTGAAAAAAAAAAAAGCCTAATTGCACAAAAACACATATATAGCAGTTATTTGTTCTGGCAAAAAAAAATTGAAAATCAAAGGGATACCCAACAACTGGGGAAGGGCTGGACAAGTTGTGGAATATGATTGGGAAAGAATGCCATTTTTCTATAAGAAATAATAAGCAGGTTGCTTTCAGATAAATATATGAACTCATGAAAAGTGAAGTAGAACCAGATGAACATTGTACACAGTAACAGCAATATTGTAATCCTGACACACTGTGAAACACAACTATTTTCATCAAATAAATTATGCAAGGCAATTTTAATAGTTTATAAGAAATCAAGAAACCATAAAACAAAACCAAAAAAAATGAAAAAGATAGATGGTGTGAAATATTTCTTTTTATATTCTTTCACTATATCCAAAAAATATTCACTATATGAAGAGTAGCTGTAATGAAGGAAAAGCCTGGAAAGTTGAGAAGCCTAGAAACCCAAAAGACAGGAAATAACATTCATGGGCTTAAAAGTTCATATAGAAACGTCCCAATTTAGGCAACAAACAAGAAGAGTAAGAAGTCATGATTCAAGAAGCAAATGGCCTCATATATATTAGTGAATCTTCATGTCGTGAAACCCAATACTGGAATATTAGTGGAACTACTTTGTGTAAAAGTAGAAGGAGAACTAAAAAATGAAGTTTAGTAGTGTGGGACTATAATTTAAGTTATACTTATGTGAGGAAATCCAAGAAACAAAAGAACAAGAATGGCAAAGAACATTTAAGTGGAGATCAATGGAGATACTGTGAAAAGTACAGAAAAAATTACCTAAACATAAAGAGAAAAGCAATGATGAATTAAGAGAAATTATCAGGAACTTAGCACAGAGACATTATATAATACTGATGGGGAACCTTTAAATATTACATCTGCTCTCACTCTCTCTCTATATATGTGTCTATGTCTCTGTTTTTGTCTCTCTGTATGTACATGTGTCTCTGTGTCTGTCTGTCTCTCTCTGTTCTGTCTCTCTTTCAAAAAGAAAAGTGAATAACTTCATCACTTCTTTTTAATCTCAATAAATGCCTAGTATGTGTCAGGCACTGTGCTGGATACTAGAAATGGAAAGACATTTGTGCCAAACTGTTAAATGATACCCTTTCTTATTA
>JAJPUD010003768.1:40191-59019 GCA_023553655.1 Myrmecobius fasciatus
TAATGGTGACAGTGGGCAGCCTTGTTTCACTCCTGATCTTATTGGGAATGGTTCTAGTTTGACTCCATTACATATGATGCTTGCTGAAGGTTTTAAGTAGATACTACTAATCATTTTAAGGAAAAGCCCATTTATTCCTATACTCTCCAGTGTTTTTTAATAGGAATGGATGTTGGATTTTATCAAAGGCTTTTTCTGCATCTATTGAGATAATCATATGGTTTTTATTAATTTGGTTGTTAATATAATTGATTATGCTAATAGTCTTCCTAATATTGAACCAGCCCTGCATCCCTGGTATAAACCCTACTTGATCATGGTGTATTATCCTGGGGATAGCTTTCTGTAATCTCGTTGCTAAAATCTTAAGATTTTTGCATCAATATTCACTAGGGAAATGGGTCTATGGTATTCTTTCTCAGTTTTTACCCTACCTGGTTTAGCTATCAGCACCGTATCTGTGTCATAGAAGGAATTTGGTAGTACACCTTCTTTCCCTATTTTTTCAAATAGTTTATATAGTATTGGGATTAATTGTTCTTTGAATGTTTGGTAAAATTCACATGTAAATCCATCTGGCCCTGGAGATTTTTTCTTAGGGAGTTGATTAATAGCTTGTTCTATTTCTTTTTCCAAAATAGGGCTATTTAAATAATTTATTTCCTCTTCTGTTAATCTGGGCAATCTATATTTTTGTAGATATTCCTCCATTTCATTTACATTATCAAATTTATTGGCATAAAGTTGGGCAAAGAAACTCCTAATTATTACTCTAATTTCCTCTTCATTGGAGGAAAGTTCTCCCTTATCATTTTTGAGACTAATAATTTGATTTTCCTCTTTCCTTTTTCTAATCAAATTAACTAAAGGCTTATCTATTTTGTTGGCTTTTTCATAAAACCAACTCTTACTTTTATTTATTAATTCAATAGTTTTCTTATTTTCAATTTTATTGATCTCCCCTTTAATTTTGAGAATTTCCAATTTGGCATTTAATTGAGGGTTTTTAATTTTGTCTTTTTCTAGCTTTTTTAATTGTAAGCCCAGTTCATTAATCTTCTCTTTCTCTGTTTTATGCAAGTAAGCATCTAGAGATATAAAATTACCCCTTATAACCGTTTTAGCCGTGTCCCACAAATTTTGGTATGTTGTCTCATTGTTGTCATTCTCCTGGGTGAAATTTTCGATTGTGTCTATAATTTGCTCTTTCACCCATTCGTTCTTCAGGATTAGATTATTTAATTTCCAAATAACTTGTGGTCTATTTTCTCCTGGCCTTATATTACATGTGAGTTTTATTGCATCATCATCTGAGAAGGATGCATTTACTATTTCTGCTTTTCTGCATTTGATTTTGAGGTTTTTATGCCCTAAAACATGATCAATTGTTGTTTAAGTTCCATGGACCCCTGAGAAAAAAGTATACTCGCTTCTATCACCATTCAGTGTCCTACAGAGATCTATCATACCTAACTTTTCTAGCCTTTTGTTTACCTCCCTAACTTCTTTCTAATTGATTTTGTGATTTGATTTATCTAATTCTGAGAGAGCAAGGTTGAGATCCCCCACTAGTATAGTATTACTGTCTATTTCTCCTTGCATCTCTGTTAGTTTCTCCTCTAGGAATTTGGATGCTATACCACTTGGTGCATATGTTTAGTATTGATACCGCTTCATTTTCTATGGTACCCTTTAGTAAAATATAGTTTCCTTCCTTATCTCTTTTAATTAGATCTATTTTTGTTTTTACTTGATCCGAGATAAGGATTGCTACCCCTGCCTTTCTTTGTTCACCTGAAGCATAGAAGATTCTGCTCCAGCCCCTTACCTTCACTCTGTATGTATCTCTATGCTTTAGATGTCTTTCTTGTAAACAACATATTGTAGTATTTTGGCTTTTAATCCCGTCCGCTACCCACTTCCGTTTTATGGGAGAGTTCATCCCATTCACATTCACAGTTAAAATAAATATATCTGTAATCCCTGCCATCTTATTTACCCAGAGTTATGATTTTCTCTTCCCTTTCCCCTCTCTCCCTTCCCCCCTCCCCAGTACTTTGCTCTTGATGACCATCTCCCACCAATAATCCTCCTCCCTTTAGAGTCCCTCCCTCCCCTTTATACCTTTCCCCTAATCCTTCTATTAGTTTATCCCTTTCCTTTTCTCCCCTCCCTCCCACCTTCCCACAAGGAGGGTCAGGCCTTTCTTTGAAGCCAAATGTGTCTGATATACTCTCTTAGAGTCCAATCTAATGAGAGTAAGGTTTACACAATACTCATCGCCCTCCCTTCTTTCCCTCAATTATATTAGATCTTCTATGTCTCTTTATGAGATTTTGCCTTATTTTACCTCCTTTATTTTTACTTTATTTTGCTTCCTTTCCCCCCCTCTCCCCTTTTTCTTTTTCAGTATGGTATCCCTTCCACCTCTAATTTCTTTTCCATTATTATCAAAGATAAATCAAATTATAGTGCCATTCTTTAAGGATACCTATAGTAGAAATATAGTTCTCAAGAGTTTTCCTTTTTGCCTTTTTATGCTGCTCTTGAGTTCTCTATTTGGAGGTCAAATTTTTTGTTCAGATCTGGTCTTTTCATTAGAAATAGGTGAAATTCTCCCGTATCATTGAATGACCATCTTCTTCCCTGGAAGATGATGCTCATTCTAGCTGGATAACTTATTCTTGGCTGTAATCCAAGTTCTTTTGCCTTTCGGAATATCTGATTCCAGGCCCTTCGATCCTTTAAAGTGGAAGCTGACAGATCCTGTGTAATTCTAATTACAGTTCCTCGGTATTTGAACTGTTTCTTTCTAGCTGCTTGCAATATCTTTTCCTTGGTGCGATAGTCCTGAAATTTGGCCACGATATTCCTTGGGGTTTTAATTTTGAGGTCTCTTTCTGAAGGTGATCGGTGAATTCTTTCAATGCCAATTTTGCCTTCTGATTCTAAAACATCAGGGCAATTCTCTTTCATGATTTCCTGGAAGATAGCATCCAGGTTCTTTTTTTCATCGTGGCTTTCAGGGAGTCCGATAATCCTTAAATTGTCTCTCCTGGATCTGTTTTCCAAGTCAGTTGTTTTTCCTAGGAGATATTTCATATTTTCTTCTATTTTTTCATTTTTTTGTTTTTGTTTGACTGATTCTTGAAGTCTTATTGAGTCATTTACTTCTATTTGTTCAATTTTAATTTTTAAAGTATCATTTCCTTCAGTTATCTTTTTTAGCTCCTTTTGTAGCTGGCCAGTTGAATTTCTTAATTCAATGCATTCTTTTTCCATTTTGCCAGTTTTATTTTTCAGTGAATTGTTGTCTTTTTCCAATTCACCAATTTTGTTTTTCAGTTCACCATTTTTATTTTCCAATGAATTGGTGATTTTTTCCAATTCACCAATTTTGTTTTTCAGTGAACTGTTTTCTTTTTCCAATTCACCAGTCCTATTTTCCAGTTTTTGATATTTCTGTTGCACTGATCTCAATTTATTTCCCCATTCTTCTTCTAGCTCTCTTTTGAGATTCTTAATGCAATCTTCCAGGTAAGCCTTCTGAAAGGGAGACCAACTTAAGTCTGCCTTTGTGGCTTCATCTGGGATTGTTTTCATAATGTCAGGATCTGGGGACTGTTCTATTTTTTCTCCGTAAAAGCTTTCTATAGTGAGAGCTCTCTTCTGCTTCTTGCTCATCATTTAAAGTTGGGATATCGGTCACCAGCAAAAAATACTGCAACAATTTGTATTTGCCCTGGGGCAGTTTGCCGAGTTGACTTCTGGTCTGAGGCTGGTCGGGCTAGATTCGCACTAGGACCATGTCTTCAGCTGCTCTCGATCCACCCTTTACCAAAGGCAGATCTGCCAAACTCCTGCCCGCAAGCAAAGCAAAGTGGCCCAGGTGTCTCCCAGGAGCTTCCTGGGTGCCTAAAATACGCCCCTCTATCACAGCCCTGACTTCCGCCCCGGCTGGAGTCTGATCACGACCAGCGGCCAATTTCCCCTGAGGCTGACCTCCGGAGTTCTTTCAAGGTAGATTTTTGATAGAAGTGCGTTGTAGTCCAAATGTTTGGCAGAGCCCTCACTCCAAAACCAGTTCGAAGGCTCACTTTGCCTGGGTCTGAGGGAAGGTCTCAGGAGTTCACAGAGAACGATGTCTGCAGTTCGCCATCTTCCTATGTTCAATCTTTATGGTTCTGTTTCTAAATGCTTAAGGTGTTTTCCCTCCAAAGCATTTTGGGATTGCCTTGGTTCACTGAAACACTGAGAAGAACCAAAACCATCATAGTTAATGATCACATAATCCTGCTGTTGCTATTAAAATGATGTCCTGGTTCTGCTTGCTTCACTCAGCATCAGTTCAATTGATATGCATCTACTCATTTTGAAATTCCTTTCTATCACAAAAAATGCTACTACAAATATTTTTGCACACATGGGTCCTTTTCCCTCTTTTATGATTTTTTTAGCATATAGATGCAATAGAGGCACTGCTGGATGAAAGGGTATGTGCAGTTTTATAGCTTTTGGGGAATAATTCCAAATTGTTCTCCAGAATATTTGGATCAATTCACAATCCACAATACATTAGGATTCTAGTTTTCCCATATCCCTTCCAACATTTCTCAGTATCTTTTCCTGTCATCTGAACCTATCTGATATGTGTGAAGAGGTTACCTCAGAGTTGTTTTAATTTGAATTTCTCTTATAAATAGTAATTTAGAGCATTTTTTCCATATGACTATAGATGTCTTTAATTTTGTCATTTGAAAATTGTCTGTTCTTATCATTTAATCATTTATCAATTGAAGAATGGCTTGTATTCTTATAAAGTTGAGTCAATGCCAGGGCAGACAATGGCAGGTGTAGGATCCAAGCAACCAGAGGCACATAAAATTTTGGGCATTTTCTCTGGCTGTCCCAGAGAATTCTCTCCTTCCTGTTACCTTCTCTAGCTTCAAGTCTCAACTAAAATTCTACTTTCTACAGGATGTTTTTCCCAAGGAATTCTAATGCTTTCCCTCTGTTCATTATTTCTTATTTATCTTGTATATAGCTTGTCTGTATATGTTTATTATCATATTATTTCCCCCATTGATTGTAAACTTCTTGAGGGCAGGCACTGTTGTGGAGGACTTTTTTTTGGGGGGGTGCTCTTTTTGTATTCCCAATATTTGTTTTTATTTTTATTTTTTTGCTTTTTGCTGAGGCAATTGGGGTTAAGTGACTTGCCCAGGGTCACACAGCTAGGGAATGTTGAGTGTCTGAGACCAGATTTGGACTCGGGTCCTCCTGACTTCAGGGCTGGTGCTCTATCCACTGCACCACCTAGCTGCTCTGTATTCCCAATGTTTAGCACAGTGCCTAGTACGTAGTAAGTGCTTAATAAAGGTTTATTGATGGATTGACTGGTGGCCAAGAGGAAGACAGGTTTCATGTGACAAAGATCCTCTGTCTAAAACTTCCATTTTGATAGAGAGCTGGATTGTACCACTATCATTTTCCTTTGGAGAAAATTCTGTTGGTCACACACACACACACACACACACACACACACAATTAAAAGGACTGAGAAGGATAGTGTCAACCATAAATTTAAGTTTTTGTTTTTCAGTCATGACAGAGATTTATACCAAGGAGGTATTTAACAAAAATTTGTTGGATAAGTAAAATTTAGATATTTGCGGAATTTCCTTTTAAAGGCAACTTAGCTAAGAAACCTCCTTTTATGGAGATTTATCTTGAAACTTTAATGTGTTTGTGATTGCATGTCGACATTACTGGGGTTTGGATCCTCTTAAAAATCTATACCTCCCCCACCCCCAACCAATGATTTTAATACAAACAATTACAATATTTGAAAAGTCTATTTCCTATATGTATACATATATTCAACTTGTCAAGTATTTTAACATGTAGTGGATTTCCTGCCATCTAGGGGAGGGGTGGGGACTAGGGGGGGAAAATTTGTAACGGAAAGCTTTGTAAGGGTCAATGTTGAAGAACTACCCATACATATGTTTTGCAAATAAAAAGCTTTAATTAAAAAAATAAATAAATAAATAAAGTTGAGTCAATTCTTTATATATTTTATAAATGTGGTCTTTATCAGAAAGACTAACTATAAAAAAAAAAACTCCCAGCTTTCTGCTCCTCTTCTAATCTTGGCTGCATTGGTTTTCTTTGTACAAAAACCTTTTTCTCTTTTCTCCACCACCTCCTTCAATCTTTCCTCTTTTTTTCTCTTTCCCCTTCTACTTCTGCCCTACCTTATCTTAGTTTTCCCTTTTATTTCTTTCCCTTCCTACATCCCTATAGGGTAAGACAAATTCCTATAAGTAACTAAGTATATATGATATTCCCTCTTTGTATCAACTCCAATGAAATTGATTGAAACAACGCTTTCTTTCCCTCAACCATAATAGGTCTTTTGTGCCTCTTCATGTAACATAATTTACTCCATTTTCTACCTCCCCTTTCTTCTTCTCCCAGTACAATCTCCTTTCCATCTCTAATTTCTTTTTTATGCCATCACATTAAAGTCAACTTATATATCTACATCCTCTAAGTATCCCCCTACTAACTGTCCTAACAAAGGTACAGTTCTCAAGCATTACATGTTTTATTGGAGAGTTCATCCCATTCACATTCAGTTATGATTATCATCTGTGTATTTCCCTCCATATTTTTCCCTGTATATACTTTTGTTTTCTCTTTCTGTCCTGTCCCTCTTAGTAATGTTTTGTTTCTCACCAACCCCTCCCTCAATCTGTCTTACTTTCTAATGTCTCCCTTTTCTTACCTCTCCTTTACACTTGTGCCCTCCCTTCTATTAGCTTTTTTCCCCTTTCCCCTCCTAATTCCCTAGTGTAAGATAAATTTCTATTCCTGAAATATGTTGTGTTATTCCCTCTTTGAGACAAAACTGATGAGGTTAAGCATCATGTAATGCTCATCAACCTTTTCTTCTTTCCTTTTATTATAATAGGTTTTTTGTGTCTCTTCATGTGATCTGATTTACCCCATTTTACCTTCCCTTTGTTATTCTCCCAGCACAATCCTTTTCCACCCTTTAATGTCTTTGTATTTAATATCATCACATCAGAGTCAATTTATACCTATGCCTCCTTCTATATATGCCCCCTCTAACTGCCTTATTAAAAGAAATCATTCTCTTTTTTTATTATTAAAGCTTTTTATTTGTATAACATATGTATGGGTAGTTCCCCAGCATTGATCTTTTTTTTTTTTTTTTTTTGCTTTTTGCTGAGGCAATTGGGGTTAAGTGACTTGCCTAGGGTCACACAGCTAGGGAATGTTAAGTGTCTGAGACCAGATTTGAACTCAGGTCCTCCTGACTTCAGGGCTGGTGCTCTATCCACTGCGCCACCTAGCTGCCCCCCCAGCATTGATCTTTACAAAGCTTTCCATTACAAATTTTACCCCCAGTCCCCTCCCCTCCCCTAAATGGCAGGAAGTCCATGACATGTTAATAATGTTGAATTACTTGACAAGTTATGCAAGAAAAATCCTATCTACAAGAAAAAAAAGAAAATCAGAGAAAGGCAACACAATGCAAGCAAATATCAATAGAGATCCTGAATATGTTATGTTGTGGTCCATATTTCATATCCCTCTCTCTGGGTGTATATGGTTTTCTTCAGTGAACAACTGGAACTGGTTTGAGACAATTCTTTGTTGCAGATAGCCATGTCCAAAAAGAAATCATTCTCAAGAGTTACAAGTGTCATTTTCCCATGTAGGGATGTAAACAGTTTAACTTTTAAATAATATGGATCTTTATTTCTTTCCAGTTTATCTTTTTAATGATTCTCTTGTCCTCTGTTTGTAAGTCAAATTTTCTGTTTGGTTCTGGTGTTTTCAATAGAAATTAGTGAAAATCTCCTACTTTATTAAAGCTCCATATCCCCCCCCGAAAGATGATGCTTAGTTTTGCTGGGTAGTTGATTCTTGGTTGTACTCCAAGGCCTTCTGCCCTTTGATCCTTTATTGTAGATGCTGCCAAATCCTGGGTAATACCAACTATGATTTCTCGATACTTGAATTGTTTGTTTTCTTCTGGCAACCTGCAGTACTTTTTTTCCTTGATATTATAATTCTAAAGTTTTGCAGTGATGTTTCTTGGAGTTTTTCTTGTAGAATCTCTTTCAGAGATAATCAATGGATTCTATCAATAACTATTTTGCCCTCTGGTTCTAGTATGTTAAGGCAGTTTTCCTCGATGATTTCTTGAAGAATGCTATCCAAGCTCTTTTTTAGGTCCTGGATTTCAGGCCAATAATTTTTAAATTGTCTCTTCTGGATCTATTTTCCAGGTCGGGTCTTGTTCCAATAAGATATTTTATATTTCCTTCCAGCTTTTGATTCCTTTTAGTTTGACTGATTCTTGAGGTCTCATAAAGCCATTATTTTCCATATGTTCAAATCTAGTTTTTAATGTATGATTTTGTTCAGTTAGCTTTTGTATCTTCTTTCCATTTGATTAAATATACTTTTAAAGGTGTTGTTTTCCAGTGGATTTTTTTTTTGCATTTGACCAATTGTATTTTTTTAAGAAATTGTTTTCTTCAGACAATTTTTATCCTTCCTTTTCCAAGTTGTTGACACTCTCTTGCATACTTCTCAGTTAATTTCCCTTTTTATCTTCTACTTTTCGTTTTTGACATTAAAGTCTTTTATGAGCTCTTCCAAACTTCTTGCACAGCTTTGAACCTTGGCTTTGAGCACAGGAGTGCTCATAGCACTGGATACAGCCTGACTTAATCCCACCTGTTGTTGCCTAATTTCTTAAACTGCCAGTTTGCCTTCTGAGATGGGACTGGAGGCTCCCCCACTGATCTGCTTGGTTACTGTTTTACTGCATCAGGACAAAAAGTTTCAGTATCTGATCTGCTATGATTAAGATCCTCCCACTAGTTTTCCTAGACATTGTCTGAGGTGGGTTGAACAACCCTTTCTCCCCAATGAGACTGATTTTTCTTAAAATTCTTCCAACTTATCTTGGCTGAAAAAGTATTTCATTCCATCTCTTTGGAGGCCCTGTTTTTCTAAACTATGTTCAGAAGCTTGGTTTTCAAGAGAAAGTGGGAAAACTCAAGCAGCTTCTGACTTCACTCCACCATCTTGACTCCATCATCAAGTTTATCTTTCATGAAACTATGAAAATGAACAAATATTTATTACATTCCTGCTAGGTGCCAGGGATTGTGCTTGTCTGCTAATAAATTGATCATGCTCAAAACTTTATTACTTTAGTTTAATTTTAATGTACCTTTCTATTGCAATAAATTCCAGAAACCTCTTCCTTGGTTCTCAGAGGGCAGCCAAGAGAAACAGAGACAAAGAAAAAGATGTATAAGAAAACTTAATTGACTACCTTTCAGAAAAACAAAGGAATTCCACAAACTTGAATATGATATTTTAAAAAATCATAAAATAAAATTGCAAAATATTAAATACAAAGTACAGATAGCCACAGGATACCATCATGGAAGAACAACAGGTTTAACTCTCTTGAAAATGCTCAAATTCCTTGTAAAAAGAAATTTAAAGAAACAATATTTCAAGTGACTAACAAAAGATAGTTCACATATTAAGAAACTCCTCTCCTAATTACCAAAAATTAGTCACCTTATAATGTAATAAATGAAAGAGCAAAGAAAAATTAATTGTAAATAAAGAAAGCATCCTGCAACAATAAACATAATCTTAAAAGAATTATCTACAAACAATACTTGTGGGGCAGCTAGGTGGCGCAGTGGATAGAGCACCAGCCCTGAAGTCAGGAGGACCTGAGTTCAAATCTGGTCTCAGACACGTAACAGCTGTGTGACCCTGGGCAAGTCACTTAACCCCAATTGCCTCAGCAAAAAAAAAAGAAAAAAAAAAAAAAAAAATTGAAACAATACTTGTGTTATTCTCCAGAATTTTGGTTTATTTCTTCTAGAAGCAATCATCTCCAAACCTTTACATTTATACTCACATTTCCCCTTACCCTCCCTACTATATTTCAGTTTTCTGTTTGTTTTAGCACATATTTGCTTTTCAAAAATTGTGTTGCACATCACCCTTCCTATTTTAATTCCTCAACTCTTTGCTATAGTCACTTGTACCTCTGGTTCTCCATTTTTAAGAAATATTGACTCTCTATGACTCTCTATTTCCCCTTCCTTCTGACTGTGAAGAGTATTTATTTTTGAAGAATGGAGACCTAGGTTTTTCCTCTCTTTTTTCCATGTTTTCCATAATTTTCCCCTATTTACTCAGCTAAGTTGTGATCCTCAAAGAATAATAATCTTTTCTATCTCTTCAACTTATTTCTTTCTAAAATATTTAAAATTTTCCACTAAATTCTATTTTTCTCACAAATATATGGTCATATATATGTATAGACAAATACATAATAGGTATACAGCTATTCACTATAATCATTTGGCTTTCTACCAGAATTTCAAGCTGAACATTTTTTGTGATGATATAAATTGTGATTCGATTTCATTAAAACTCTCAACCCAATACAGCTTTCAATCTGTTTATATATAAGTTTATGTAGTTGATTGCGGCTTGCAATCTGTATATAACTACATATATGTCAATATAATTGATTGTGGCATATAGAATCTTAAGTAATTTGTCCAAGGCCACACAGCATCTGAAAAGTATTTAAATTCAAGTTTTGCCAACTTCAAGCCTACTACTATATCTACTAAATCATAGTACCTCTTCAAATACATCTAACAAATATTACTATAATAATTCATAAAATTATATCATACCAATAAAATCAGAAAAGCCTAGGTTTAAATTGTTAAAGAATAAGAAAGAACCTCTCCTTATTATGATCAAAGGCATCCATCTAATCAATCAACATTTATTATGTGCTTAAAGACAAATGTTATAAAACAAAAATGTCCTAGAGTAGCTTACCACAAGAAACAGATATGTGTATATATGTGCATATATATGTGCACAAACACAAAAACACATATATAGATATTGAAAAAGATATACATAAAATTTATTTACAAAAAACATATATAAATCTAGGTATATGATAAGGAAAGGAAATAGAATCTAAAATGATTTTTAAAAGGTCTCATATATGAGATAATTCTTTAGTTGAATCTTCAAGGTAGGTAGAGAGAAGGAAGGAGTAGTCCAAGCATAAGGTCAAAGTTTGGAAGCTAAGCAATGGAATATCATTCAGGAGAAATAGCAAAAAGACTGGCTTAAATAGTATGAAAAGTTCATGAAGGAGAGTAACATGTGAAGGGTAGAAAAGTCCAATAGAACCAGGTTGTGAAGGCTTTTAAATAAATGTCTAATGGAGAAACTCATATTTGAATTGGAGGCAATGGGAAATCATAGGAATTTAGTGAGTATGGAAGTGATAAGTTCAAACTTGTATTTTAGGAAAATCATATTGGCAAGTGTATGGAAGAATTTGAGAGGAGATACATCCAGTGGATTTAGTAATTCACAGGTAATCAAGAAATCTCAAGTTTTAGTTCCTTCTCCCTGAGGACACCTGATACTTTATCTCTGAAGTTTCTCTATCATTGTATTGTTGTGGGCAATTTTTCCATGCTCTCATGATTTCACGATTGTTTAGGAGGTCAGATAGAGCTAATTTGGAAGCTCTGGAGACTCCATAATAAACCCCTTGTTGCTGGGAACTGAAGAAGCAAATATATGTGATTAAACCCTCTTATTAATAACTTTTTAATTATTGGATCAGTAACATTTTTAACAAGTCCCCTTGTGCCACTCCAGCAATAACTTTCTCTATAGGGAGGCACCCACTAACTTCTAAGGAAGCAATTTGTGACTCAAGCTTCCAAATAAGAAAAACAAAGTTGTTTCTGCCAACTATTTGCTTCTTTCTCGGTCAAGAAATTAATAAACCAGAGAAATCAAATTTAAGTCTGAGGATAGCAGTCTTGCAAGGTATAATTCCATCCTTAAGAAAATCAAGCTTTTGCATTCATGTATAAGATTGCTGCTAATACATTTCCTGATAAAAGCAGTTTTCAGTCATTCTAAATAAAAGTCCCAATAGAAGTAATAGTAACAGTAAACTGAACTCTACAACAGGTAACATCTACAGAAAGAAATGCAAGCCTCTGGTACAGTGGGTGGGAACCTTGTAATGACGCTATAGGAGGATGTGGACAAGAGTCCCACAGAATAAGCAAGCATAGATGGAATGTGATCTGCAGCATTGGAGGAAATGCCCTTTTTCTTTCCTAGATCCAATAGAGCATTTGAGTATTATTGGGTCAGTCAGCCATGTGTTTATAAATGTTTAACAATAGGCATTTTGAAAATAAAAATGTACAGCTGTCATACTTTTTATTAATATTTTCCCAACTATTTCCTTAAGTCTAAACATAAATGAAGCATTGATTTGCAGCATTTTCCAGTTGCCAAGATGTAAATGCTCACACAGAAAATTCAACAATCAGCTCTCTGCAGAACACAATATTTAAATGAGACAAGATCTCTGACACAAATAGCCTATAAATTTTGGAAGGATGATAAGATACCAATATAGAATTCTGTATTTGTCAATCTTTTCAAGTACTTACTGTGTAGTAGGCACTGGATAAACATTTTTTTTTGCTTTTTGCTGAGGCAATTGAGGTTAAGTGACTTGCCCAGGGTCACACAGCTAGGGAATGTTAAGTGTCTGAGACCAGATTTGAACCCAGGTTCTCTTGACTTCAGGGCTGGTGCTCTATCCACTGCACCACCTAGCTGCCCCTAAACAAATTTTTTTAAATGCCCAGAAGGAGTTTATATTCTACCAGGGGAAACAGCAATGCACATAAAGTAAAAATAAACTATAAATAAAGTAAATAAAAAGTAATTTGAAAATTATTAGTAGCTGGGGAGGGGAGGTTGTCAAAGAAGGTCCCATGCAGGAGGTAACATTAAAGCTAAGTCTTTAGGAAAACTACATATTCTAATAAGCAAATATGAAGAGAACTTTCCAGGTAGGAAGGATCATCTGTGCAAAAAAGAAATAAACTATGAGGAACAGAAACCAGACCATTTGAGTAGAACATGCTTTAGAGAGATGGAAAATACTACATGAATTCTGAGAGACAAAGTTGATATCACCCTAGAGAATCAGGGAAAGCTTTTTGAAAAAAATGGCATTTGAGTTGGACTTTAACTCTGAGTTGCATCTCAGTGAATGAAAAGAGGAAAGGTTATTCCAAAAAAATAGGGAGCAATCTGAATAAAGTAGGAAGTAGGGGACATAAAAGTTTAAGAATATAGTATATATTCAGGGAATAAGTATGTGATTTGACAGAAATAGGAATTAGCACTGTACTAGAAAATTAAAAATTAATTTAGAGTTAGGAGGCATCTAAGTTTGAATATAGCCTCTTACCTTCACTAGCAGTGTGATTATGTGCAAATAAATTCCTAGGCTCAGTTTCTGCATCTAGAAAATGTGGACAAAAATATTTGTAGCTCCTACCTCATGAGGCTATTATTTTTTTCTAATAAAATAGATTAGGATTTGGATTTCTGGTCCATCACTTAAAAAGGAAGAATAAGTTCCTTGACATGGGTAGGATACACGTAATTAAGGCTGATATGAGTATTTATCAGATATCATACATCTAATCAGATGTCATGGTCTAATATACAGGATTGTGTGAGGATGAAAAATTTCCCAAGATTATCCATCAAACTCAATAACTTCAAGAATAGCTACAATGAAATATCCATAATTTCATAAGAAACAACTTCCTGTTCTTAACTTCTAGTTAAGATGGTACATGAAAGATCATAGAGGATTTTAATTCTTTATGTTTATGCCCTAGGACATATCTTAAAAGGGCACCAGAGAAAGTAACAATAAAGAAAACTGAAAGAAAAAGGAGATAAACTTCTTCATCCTGTCCATATCTGAATGAAAAAACTGTCAGAAACCCAAGGGAGGCTAAGAGAAGGTTAATGCCAGGAAAAGTCCACACAAATTCTAGTAAACAGACCTGAAGCAATGAGAAACTCTAATGAAAATGAAAGGGGCAAGAGAAAAGAAGGGAGGAGGGGAAGAGGAGAAATCCAGTTCAAGATACACTTATTGAAGTCAAAGTCAGATACTGTTCCTGGCTTGTCAGAACAAAAACAGGGAATAGAACTAGTACCTATGGGTCACTGCATAGAAATCAAAGCTAGAGTATGAACTGGGAATCATAATAGAAGATTCAGAAGGAGTAAAAGTCTTAATCTGGTACAAAATTTATTAGGCTTCAGATAAATTCAAAAATCAGGAGTAGCAATTGTGATTTCAAAGAAAGTAATTTCATTAGGAAAGATTAATAGGGAAAATACAATTTGGCTAAATATAGCATAGTTAAGTAACAATAATATTAATACATTAATATATCAGTATTAATAATACACAGGGAAGATTCTGAGAAGATGGCATTGTAGGTTGGTAAATGTCAAGGTCTCCCAATCTCCCCCACAAATAGAACAAATTTGTGCCTCAGGGTAAACATTGACTAGTAAAAAATCAAGCAGACTTGAGGCAGAACAGGGGTCTTTCAGATATAACCCCCAGAAGATCAGAAGACCAGGAGCCAGGATTAACCCAAGTGAAGTGCAAACACCTCCTGGGTAGCTCTGTAAAAACATCAAAAGGGGACCCCTCAGGCTAACTGAAGCCTCAGCAGGAACTAGACTATTCGTGCATTGGGGGTCTGAGTCCAGGAAGACTGAGGGAACTTCAGCTGATTAGCAATGTCAGGCCCAGCTATACTGTAGCTCTGGGCAAGAAGGAACCACTACTTGGTGAGTGCAGAGGTAATAGGTATGGGATGCTGCTGCCATTTGCTGGAGAGGGGAGCTCTTCGTTTGCTGTTCCTGATCAGAGGAGAGAGCTGAAGTAAAGCCAGAGTATCATCCCCCCATCTCAGAATTAGAGGTGCTTACACTAATATCTCTTATTTAAAAAAAATGAACTAGCAAAGAAACATATTGTGGAAACAGAGAAGATAGTAGTTCATCTTCAGAGGAAGACACCGAAGTCAAAAAAAAAAAAGCTTTTACCCCAAAAAGTAATGTGAAATGACTTCCTTCCCAGAGAGAATTTTATAGAACTCAAAAAAGAATTTAGACATTGAGGAAAAACTAAAAACGAAAATAAAAACCATCCAAAAAAACAAGAAAATTATGAAAAAGTCAATGAACTAGAAAAGGAGATACAGGGTCTCAAAGATGAAAATAACTCTTTGAAAATTAAAATTGGTTCAATTGTTCAGTAATGAAGAGAGCCATCTACTCCCAGTCAGAGGAGCGGGAACTGAGTGTGGACCACAACATAGCATTCTCACTGTCTGTTCTTGTTTGTTTGCATTTTGTTTTCTTTCTCAGTCTTTTTTTCCTTCTTGATCTGATTTTGTTGTGCAATAAAATAACTGTATAAATATGTATACATATATTGGATTTAACAAATATTTTAACATGTATTAAGCTACCTACCATCCAGGGGAGGAGAAGGGGAGAAAAAGAGGATAATTTGCAACACAAGGCTTTGCAAGGTTCAGTGTTAAAAAATTGCCCATGCATATGTTTTGTAAATAAAATATTTTAATAAAAAAAATTTAAATAATTTTTAAAAATTAGAATTGGGCAAGGGGAAGCCAGTGAAGGTATGAGAGACTAAGAAATAACAAGACAGATTATAAAGAATGAGAAAATAGAACAAAATGTGAAATATAAGAAAAAAAAAATCAAAATGACAGGAAAAGATAACGATGAATGTTGGAGGGGATGTGGGAGGGCTGGGACACTAATACATTGTTGGTGGAACTGTGAACGGATCCAACCATTCTGGAGAGCAATTTGGAGCTATGCTCAAAAAGCTGTCAAACTGTGCATACCCTTTGACCCAGCAGTGTTTCTACTGGGCCTATATCCCAAAGAGATCTTAGAGGAGGGAAAGGGACCCACATGTGCAAGAATGTTTGTGGCAGCCCTTTTTGTAGTGGCTAGAAACTGGAAACTGAAGGGATGCCCATCAATTGGAGAGTGGCTGAATAAATTATGGTATATGAATGTTATGGAATATTATTGTTCTGTAAGAAACGACCAGCAGGACGATTTCAGAGAGGCCTGGAGAGACTTGCATGAACTGATGCTGAGTGAAACGAGCAGAACCAGGAGATCATCATGCACAGCAACAACAGTATTACATGATGATCAATTCTGATGGACATGGCTCTCTGCAATAAAGAATTGTCTCAAACCAGTTCCAGTTGTTCACTGAAGAAAACCATATACACCCAGAAAGAGGGACATGAAATATGGACCACAATGTAACATTTTCATGATCTCTATTGACATTTGCTTGCATTGTGTTGCCTTTCTCTGATTCTTTTTTTTTCTTGTAGATAGGATTTTTCTTGCATAACTTCTCAAGCATTTCAACATTATTAACATGTAGTGGACTTCCTGCCATCTAGGGGAGGGGAGGGGACTGGGGGTAAAATTTGTATTGGAAAGTTTTGTAAAGATCAAGGTTGGGGAACTACCCATACATATGTTATACAAATAAAAAGCTTAAAATAAAAAATTAAAAAAAGAAAAGAAAAGAAAAAAAGAAAAAGAAAAAGAAAAAAAGAAAAAAAAGAAAAAAAATAAATCTGGAGAATAGGTCAAGAAGAAAAAAATCTAAGAATAATTGGACTACCTGAAAAAAAGTTCAAAAAAAGGACCTTGACACAATAATGCAAGAAATAATCCAAGAAAATTGTCCTGGAATGATAGAATAGAAGAGGAAAATAGAAATAGAAAAAATCCACTGATCATCACCTCAACAAGATTCTTTCTGGAAAACACATAGGAATATTATTGCCAAATTCTGAAACCCCAAAGAGAACATTTTGCAAGAAACAAGAAAAACAAAATCCAGATTGGGGGAATGGGGGTGGGGGGAAAGGAGTCCAGTTTCATGGTCAGTATTCTTTGAGTTCTGGCACCTGAAACTATCATCAAAAGGATATCCTGGCACCAGTCACCCCAGCTTTCAGCAGGTTCTGTCCAGGAACTGACTAGGAAGAATTCACCCCAGCATAGCAGTGTGAGGTGAAAAAGCCAATCAGTTTCTGCATTTAGTAAGACCATCAGTCTCTGTTTCAATTATAGATATGTATTAGCTATGTAATTTACGGCAAATTATTTTATCTCTGCCTAGTTTTCTGATCTGTAAAGAGAAATAATTGTTGTGAAGACCACATGATTGCAGAAGTTCTTAGCATAAAATGTGCTATATGAATGTTAACTGCTTTATTGGATATTATTGCTTTGATAACTTCATGGGTTTTTTTAGATGTGATCAACAGATAAATAATTTCTATGTGTTTATCAAGTAATTTGGAAATTTGTTTGAGACATGATAGTAAAAGCAATTTAAAGGAGTTCTAATTAAAGCCCACTAATCTATTTACACTAATAGTGTTGACAGAAGAATTTGGGAATTTTAGGAAAACAGAAAAGCAATTTGCTAACTGGCTACAAACAGCCTATTTTTGAGTTATCTAGAGTCAGACTTCTGAGGGCTCTGTCAGTAAAAACTGGCACCTTCACCCTTTTCCTGGCTCACAAAAGAGAAATGATTCATGTAAATTGGAAAATAACCAAATTGCAATTCAATTTATCTAAGAGATTTAATCATAATCTAGGGAATCTCATTAACTAAAATTAAGGCAATTTTAAAATCTGCTCTGTCTCAATTTTAAGAATTGTCTTGTTTTCTCCCCTAAAACAAAAGGGAAACATTTAAAGAACAGAAACTACAGCTAAGACTTTGGCTATTACATAGGATAATTCTAAAATTGTTGACTAAGTATTGGAGTTATTATTATAATGTTAATCTTTATCAGTTTACCTCCAACTATGAGGTATGCAACACCTTTTTCCCCTTCACAGAATGGGGGGAGGTATCACATAGCCCATGAAAACACTAAGAATTGCTGGGGTGAGCAACAGCAAGCTCAGCCCCTTCCTTGGGGGAATTCCATTTAATTTGTAAGCTTGCCAGTTTTTTTGAAACCATCAGAGTAAGCAAGGTCATCAGCCCTGAGAAATAGGCCTGTTTAAGATTTATAGTTTCTAACCCAAAAATTAAGTCCCCCAGAAATATCGTGGCTAAATTCCAGAACTATCATGCCAAGGAAAAGATATTACAAGAAGCCAGAAAGAAACAATTTAAATATCGGGGAGCTGCAATTAGGATCACACAGGACCTAGCAGCTTCTACTTTGAAGGATTGAAGGGCCTGGAATCAGATATTCCGAAGGGCAAAGGAACTTGGATTACAGCCAAGAATAAGTTACCCAGCTAGAATGAGCATTATCTTCCAGGGAAGAAGATGGTCTTTCAATGATATAGGAGAATTTCACCTATTTCTACTGAAAAGACCAGAACTGAACAAAAAATTTGATCTACAAACACAGAACACAAGAGAAACATAAAAAGGTAACAAGAAAAAATAACTCTTGAGAACTACATTTATGTTATAGATACTTATAGAATGAGGGTTGATTTTATGAATTGATTATTACATTATAATTATGATATGATTACTGTGATTTTATGATTATTATCATATGATTACTGTGATTTTATGATTATTATGATATGTTTATTGTGATTTTATGAATCTTATGATATGATAAACTGAAAAAGAAATTAGAGGTAGAAAAGGGATAACACTGGAAGAAGAGGAAAAGGAGGTAAAATAAGGGAAATTACATCACATGTAGAGGCAAAGAAAACCTATAATGATTGAGGGGA
>JAJPUD010003768.1:64019-87086 GCA_023553655.1 Myrmecobius fasciatus
GCAAGAAACTGGAAATTGAAAAGATGCCCATCAATTGGAGAATGGCTGAATAAATTATGGTATATGAATGTTATGGAATATTATTGTTCTGTAAGAAATGACCAACAGGAGGATTTCAGAGAGGATTGGAGAGACTTGCATGAACTGATGCTGAGTGAAATCAGCAGAACCAGGAGAACATTATACACAGCAACAAGACTATACGATGATCAATTTTGATGGACATGGTTCTCTTCAACAATGATGTGATTCAAACCAGTTGTGCTGCGATGAAGATAGTCATATACATCCAGAGAGAGGCCTGTGGGAACTGAGAGTGAACCACAACACAGCATTTTAACGCTTTCTGTGAATATTTCCATGCATTCTGTTTTCCTTCTTAGGTTGTTTTTTTTCTTCTTCTCTTTCTAGATCTGATGTTTCTTGTGCAGTAAGATAACTGTATAGATATGTATACATGTATTGTACTTGTCATATAATTTATCCTATCTAGCATGTATTAGATTACCTGTCATCTAGGGGTGGGGGGTGGGGGGAGGGAAAGGAAAAGCTTGGGAAAAAAAAGTTTTTTTGCAAAGGTCAATTTTGCAAATAAAAAGCTTTATTAAAAAAAAAAGATTTATAGTTTCTAAACAAAGAATGTGTTTACTAAGAATCTATGAGCTTGTTTAATGATTGATCCTTTGCACTAGGATAAGTTTAAATATATAAAACATGTTAAACAAAATCTCCTATGTGTGTAAGTCCTGGTAAATTTTAAAAATAATGTATATAGCCCTAAGCTGCAATTGGTAGAATTTACTATTAGAGATAAAATCTCTTGGGACTCTAATTGATATTCTTTTGAGTTATAAATTTGACTGCCTGATCATTAAGGTAGTAGCCCACCATTCAAGAAAGAAAAATGTCATAAATTTCTAGGTGGACATCTTATTTGTGCAAGACTTGAGAGGACAACTTTAGCCTCTGCTTAAGGTGGAATCCTTCTGTTCAGTTTCCCAGTTCTGTTTCTTTGTTTCCCTCCTGATTATTTCTGAGTCTGGCTATGAGATGGAAATTGCATGATTGTCAAACAGATCTTAAGATGCTTTATCCTATCCTATATGTGCTCTCAGACTGTGGCCTGAAGGACCTGTTTTGATGCTATTGTAATCATGTCCCGGCTTTTTCCTCTTATAGCAAATTTCTATAATCAGAGCAAATGGTCAATAATAGCCATGACCCCAGTACAAATATCTCATAGGACAAAATGGTTCTCTACTCTACATCTTAAAGATGCTTTCCTTTGCATACCATTGCATAAAGATTGTTATGTACAAAAGCAAAAAAATTTGATGCACACATTATTGACCAACACAATAAAATTGTGATCAAAATTACAATAAAATTATAATTGAAATCAATTTTTAAAGTACTATAAAGACTAACTACCTTAATCTTAAAGAATGGATAAAGACAAGAATAAATCATAGGAACAATCGTGTCATTAAAGTTAATGACAACAATAACACAATCTAACAACACTTCTGAGACACAGCCAAAATTATTCTCAGGGAAATTAACGTTAAACATCTTCATCAACTAAAGAGAGAAAGAAAAGAAAAATGAATTGGGAATGCAATTTTTTTAAAAAGGGAATAAGACATTAAAACCCCAACTAAATACCAAAATAGAAATTTTGAAAAAAAGCAAGCATATACAAAATAAACTACATACAGGAGAAATAGGAAATAATTAACCAAAAGAAGGGACTAGAATTAAGAGGAGTTGAGGGAGACTTGCAATAAAAAATGGGATTTTAGTTAAGACAAAGTCAGGAAGATGCATAGGCAGAGTGGAAAGAGGGAAAGCATTCCAAGCATTGGGAACAGATGGAAAATGTTCAAAACCAAAAGAATCAGCAAAATAAATCTGATAAGAGTCAAAATAACTTAACTCAATAAAACTCAAATCATTTGAAGAAAAGATTTATTTGACTAGAACTGCTGGAATAATTAGAAATTAGACCAGTAAAAATTAAGTTCAATCCAACATTCTACACTACATATAATAATAAACTAAAAATGTATATCTAATTAGGATTTGAAAGGTCATAGAAAAACAAAAAAATGAAAAAGGATGAAATCAGTTCTTTTACAGCTGCAGGTTAAGGGAGAGTACAAAAGATAAAACAAGTAATTTCAATAAAATGAAATTTAAAAGCTTTTGTATAAATCAAAAAAAGTCATTAACTTGTCATAAGGAACCTTTGCATTTTATATCTCTAATGATAACCTTTAGAATTGGGTTCAAATCAGATATTGATTCAAACTTCTTATTTTACTATTGCAGAGAACTCCCTATAAGTAAATCTTCTCTACCAAAACACATCAGAAACTTGCCTGTAATTTATATTTGGAGAATTGCTTAAGGATGGGGCAGCTGGATGGGGCAGTGGATAGAGCACTGACCCTGAAGTCAGAAAGACCTGTGTTCAAATCCAGTTTCAGACACTTGCTGCTTCCTAGATGTGTGACCCTGGGCAAGTCACTTAATCAATTGCCTCAGCAAATAATAATAATAATTGCTTGAGGAACTCAGCAATCAAACAAATTACACAGACTACTAATATTTTCTAGAGGTAAACCTTGAATCCAGGTCTTTTGACTTTGAGGCTAGCTATTTATCTACTATTCTATGCTTCCTTTCCAATATACAAGATATTTAAGAAATTTATTAAGACCAAAGGCAATTGTGCCCAAAAGATTAGTAGTCAATCCCTATGAAAAACTGCTCCAAATAAACAATATTAAAAATCTAAGATGTTCTCTCAATGTCTAAAAAATTGACAAAGATGACAAAAGATAGAAAAATAATGTTGGAGGGACTGTGAAAATAAATCACATTAACAGATGTTTGATGAAGCTGTACATTAATTCTACCACTATGAAAAGAAATTTGGAGTTCTAATAAAAAGAAAACATGAATAAGATATCCCGTCTTAATGACCTAGAGAGGACCCTTATAACCATGTAGCCCAGCAAGATCTTATATACACCATAATATTCACAGTAAGTTTCTTTTTATTAGCAAGAAATTCCTAATCATTGGGAAATGGTTAAATTGTGGTACATAAATAGAATATTTTTATACTCTAAGAAGGATGAATATAAAATTCAGATATATATGGGAAGATTTGTATTTAATATAGAAATAGGTGATATATAGTAAAATAAGCAAATCCAAGGAATAAGCTAAGACAATGGGAAAATAAAAAGAAAAGTAATTGAATGTAATAAAATAACAATGATCACTTTGGGTTCAAGAGAAGAGATAATAAAATATACTTCCCTCCTTTATGGGCACTGAACAAATACTAACACACAACATATCAAATTATACACATATAATTGGACATATTGTATATTAATATGAAGAAATAGATAAGATATATGTAGGATGTGAAGATTTAGATAGGGTATAATCTGCTTCATATGTAATATCTACATCAGTGAAGTCATCTATTCATTGGCATCTCCTTTTTCAAGGATGGGAGGGAGGGATGGAGGGAGAAAAAAAGGAAGGAAGAAAGGAAGGGAGGGAGAGAGGGAAGGAAGAAGGTAGTGGCAGCTTTTCTACAGAAATGTTTGGAAATGTGGGAAATCAAAACTAAAGATAGCTTGAAAATAAAAATAGAAAATAACAAGCTATGACAGAAATAGTTAACTAAATATATACATATACATTAACACTTCTATATTATCCTTAGTTTAGTTGGATAAATGATTTAAAAGATGAATTTCCCCTAATGTTCTATTAAAAAAATTTAATTTTTGTTTTCTTAAGAGAAAATAATTCTGTGATCCTAATAATATATATTCATAAGTGATTTTTTATTATCACTTATAAACTTCTCTAAAAATGAAGATCAATATTTTGACAACAATCTGTCAGGGTGAGGGTAATTGACATTTTTTTCTAAACTTTTCTAAACATCACTTCATCTCTTTGAGCCCTGATTTCTCTTAATATCATGTAGATACAATAATACTCTCTCTCCGTACTTCATAGACTTTTTTTGAAACAACTAAGAGCTCTTGCTGACAAAGCCTTCCTGATAAATAAGTTAGTGATATGTAGAATGAATTACAGCAATGTTTAATAGAGTCAAATCTGAATGGACAACCATACCCTAAAAAGCTGTCATTAAATGACACAATCTAGGTAGCAACCTAAGGTTGCTATTGGCATGTCATAAGGTTGTGTCCTTTCCTCATCTTGTTCAGAATGTTTTCAGGTGATTTGGATAAAAACATAAAAATTATACTATTTGAATTTATCTATTGTCCAATACTAGAATGAATAGGCAAAATATTAGATGATTTCAGAGTAAAAATTAAAACTATGCAATATACAACTGAAATATAAAAGGAAAAAACAAAGTCCCAAACAAAAATTCAAAAAAACACTTGTACAAGCACAAAACAGGAAAGATCTGGAAAGGCAGAAATTCATAGAAGAAAAATTTTTGTTTTAATTAATCACATGCTCAATATGCTAGCAGCATGATGATACTATTTAAAAAAAAGCTTTATTCATAGAAGTATAATGCCATCATCATCATCAAAACAGCACAGTACTGGCTAAGAAATGTAGTGGTGGATCAATGGTTTAGATTAGATATATAATATACAGTAATAAATGATAACAGTAATCTAGTTTTTGATAGACCAAAAGATTCAAGTTTTGGGAACAAGAACTCACTATTTGACAAAAACTGCTGGGAAACTGGAAAGCAGTTTGACAGAAACTTGGAATAGACCAACTATTGTATAGCAAAATGAGGTCAAAATGGTTATGTTATTTAGGCATAAAGGGTATTATCATGAGCAAATTGGAGAAGCATGGAATAGTTTACCTATGAGACCTATGAATAAAGGAAGAATTTATGGCCAAATAAGAGAGAGAAAAGATTACAAAATGTAAAAAAGATAATTTTCATTACATTGAATTAAAAAGATTTTTGCTCCAACAAAATCAATGAAGCTAAAATTAGAAGGAAAGCAGGAAATTGAGGGAAGAAAAGGAACTTGACAGCAAATTTTTCTGACAAAGGATTAATTCCCTAAATATATAGAGAACTAAATTAAATTTATAAGAATACAAGTCATTCTTTAATTGATAAATAGTTAAAAATATGAACAGGCAGTTTTCAGAAGAAGGAATCCAAGCTATATATGTCATATGAAAAAATGCTCTAAATAACTTTTGATTAGAGAAATGCAAATTAAAATAACTCTGAGTTACCATCTCATACCTATCAGATTGGCTAATATGGAGAAAAGGAAAATGGCAAATGTTGAGGACATGTGAGAAAATTGGGACTCTAATAGACTATTGGTGTTGTAAACTCATCTAACCATTTTGGAGAGCAATTTGGAACTATGCTCAAAGAGCTATAAAACTGTACATAATCTTTTGGCCCAGCATTACTATTACTAGGTGTGTATCCCAGAAAGATTTTTAAAAAAAAGTGAAAGGACCTATATGTACAAAAATATTTATAGCAGCTCTTTTTGTGGGGTCAAACAATTAGAAATTAAGTAGATGCGCATCAATTGGGGAATGGCTAAACCAGTTGTAGTATATAGTTATGATAGAATATTATTGTGCTATACGACTTGATGACCAGAATGCTTTAAGAAAAACTAGGAAAGACTTATAAGAACTGATGCAAAGTGAAGTAAGTAGAATCAGGAGAACATTGTACCCAGTAACAGCAATACTGTACAATGATCAACTATGATTTGGCTATTCTCAGCAATAGCCATCTAAAATAATTTCAAAAGACACACGATGAAAAATGCTATCCATCTCCATAGAAAGAACTGATAAAGTCTAATAGCACATCAAAGCATTTTTTAAATTTTCTTTATTTTGGAGGGAGGTAGTCTATGGTTTCCTTCACAACATGACTAATATGAAAATATGTTTAACATGACTGCATACATACAATTAATATAAAATTGCTTGCCTTGTCAATGAAAAAGGAAAGAAGAGAATTTGGAATTCAATTTTTTTAAATGAAGGTTAAAAGTTTTTACATATAACTGAAAAAAAAATTTAAGTATAATAACATTATGGAAAATAATGGCTTTATTATTCTCTGGTCAGATAGCATAGAGACTCTTATTCAATTTTGTGTACCACATTTGGGCAGGGATACTAACAAAGCAGAATGCAGATGAAAACAAGGCCTGGAAAGATGAGAGGCCTGGAAAGCTTGCCATGTGGTTTGAGGGAACTGGGGAGATTTACCTTAGAAAAAAAGTAAGAGGAAATCTCATAATAATCTTTCAATTTTTGAATGTAGAGGAAGTTGGTGTTTTCTATGTTTCTTCGGAGGGGAAAAACTAAGGCCAAAAAGAAAATTATAAAGAAGATGGTTGAACTCAGTATGAAAAGAAAAATTCTAAAGTTTACAGCTCTCCAATGATGACCTCAATAGGCTTTCACAAAGTGTTGAATAACTCTTCTCTGAAAACCTCTACTATGAATTATAAACTATAGATAAAGCAAATGCCTGTCCTTTCCTATGTTTTGTTGAGTGCAAAACATATTTTGAAGTGTTAAAAAGAAAAAGGGTTAGCACTTTTAAAAGTTTTAGCAAAAGGAAATACCAGATTAGAAATAGAAGTATGAGGTATCTGTAAACTCTACAGGGATGACCCATAGTTATAAAACGTAAATTTGACAGATTTAGGGTTATAAAATGTAAATTAAGTATTTAAGAGAAAGCAAGGACAAGAGGGAACTAGAAAGTGGGGATCAAAATCCAATTAAAAGTGATAGTAGTATACTAGATGCTACTTTGTAAGAAAAAAAAAAAAGATGAAAGCATAAAATATATGTCAAGAAAGTTTTAGGGACAGATGCAAGATACAGTGGATAGAGTACTGGACCAGATCAGTGAGGACCTAATTCAAATCCAATCTCAGATATGTAATACCTGTGTGACCTTGAACAAATTATATAATCCTCTTCCTAGGGTTTCCTCATCTGTAGAATGGGGATAATAATAACACCTTTTTTTCAATGTTGCTGTGAGGAGAAAGTATTTGTAAAGTGTTTAGCACAGTATGGGTACTCAAGGTAAACACTATATAAATACCAGCTATTAATATTATCATGAGAAGTAGGAGAATAGTAACCATACAACAACAATAATAGGTAGCATTTATGAAGCACTTTAATATTTCTGACACACTTTATATACATTATCTCATTTGATCCTCACAACAATCAGGTAAAGTAAGTGCTCAATTTTACAGATGAATAAACTGAGGTAGATAGAGATCAAATTACTTGCCTAGGACCACACAAGTAATAAATGCCTGAGTTCACAGTTGAATTCTGAACTGCAAAAATGCAGCATTCTGTCTTCTAAGCAGTCTTGCTACCTGAATCATAACTGGCAACACTGAAAACTAGCACAAACAGTACTAATGTACTCTCAAATAAACTGAAAATCTGATCTGAAAGTTACAGAACTAATTAAGACAAATTCATTTGCATAGATGTTGAGACCTTGAGTCACATTTCCCTACTCCTTTCTTATTTCTATACCAAAGAATTGAGAAGAAGGCACAATGAATTTGTAAATGCTATAGTTTAAACAAGTTACTGATTTTAACCTGGATTCCCATCACTTGTAAAGAAAGAAAATCTATAAAATTCAATTTTTTTCAGGGATAGCTAGGTGGTGCAGTGGATAGAACACCAGCCCTGAAGTCAGCAGGACCTGAGTTCAAATCTGATCCCACACACTTACCACTTCCTAGCTGTGTGACCTAGACAAGTCACTTAACCCCAATTACCTCAGGAAAAAAAAAATTCAATTTTTTTACATAAGAGGTCTGAATTACTATAAATTCTATAAGCAGAGCAAATTAGCTAGGCTTCCCTTTAATTACTTTCTGTATTTCTTTATATCTGATCTTCTAAGAGTCATTTTTGCTGCTGGCATTTTATAGGATATGAGTCTGAAGCTTTTCAGTTACAATTTATGAGAGTCTATAGTCAACTGTTTAGTTTTCAGAGACACAATCACATATCAATCCACTGATGATTATAAAACAAACAAAATTGGATTTTTAAATTTTTTTATTCTATGTTTTGTATTATTTGTAAAAGCAAGGAAATTTATAAATTCATAAAAATAAAACATCTCCATACTGAACATTTTGTTTTCTACATGATCATCAAATAAATTTATTAGGATTATAATTTTAGCAAGTATCTGCTCAAATGTAATTTATAAAAAAAATTAGACAGCATAAGATTGGAATATTGCATGGTATAAAAAATGATGAGCAAGTGGATTGAGAAAAATATGGAAAAACTTAGACTTGTAAAGGAAGATGTTATCCATCTGCAGACAAGACAAGTGGAAATAAGCATAGTATAATTTTACATATATGTTTAAGAATGTAACTGTATATGGTGCAATGATTATAAATATGTATATTTAGTGTGCATATGTATATATGTGAATAATCATACCTAAAGAAAACTTTTTTAGGGCAGGTGGAGCAGGAAGAAAGGAAAAAAAATTAAAAGTGTACAGCAGAGAACAAAAGAAAAACTATAAGAAAGCAAGAAAAAAATAAATGATAACTCGGAACACAAAGTGTAGTATTTTTATATAGATTTTTTTGACATGGAAACTTTTTGCTTTATATTTTGAATTCTCTCTTGTGTGCTTCTGTGTGTATGGCAAAGGTTTTTTTTCTTATTTTATATTTAAGTTTAAAATAATTTTTTTTTTTTTTGCTTTTTGCTGAGGCAATTGGGGTTAAGTGACTTGCCCAGGGTCACACAGCTAGGAAGTGTCTGAGACTAGATTTGAACTCAGGTCCTCCTGACTTCAGGGCTGGTGCTCTAACCACTGTGCCACCTAGCTGCCCCTAAAATAAAATTTTTAAAAGATAAAATAGAAGAAAAAGAAAGAGAAAGATAACTATGATATAGAGTGTAGAGAAATGGCCTTAGGGTCATAGAGACCTGGTTTTGAGTTTATACTGATTCTAAGAATTTGGGCTAGTAACTTAACTTCTTAGAACTACTCACCCCCATCTCTGAGCTCTAGAACTGTATAGAATAGGTAACAGGTAATAATCTGCATTGGTAGGGGAAGTTTCTTTACTGTAAATCCATTACGGAGATGAAATCACAAATCTAGTCCTCCTCCCTAGCAAAAATAAAAGGTTCTTAAATTTGATTGTCTAAAAACTTATCTATAATGAAATGAATGTAAATAGAATATTTTGAGGTGTGGCTTAAATTAGGTATTTCTCAAAAATCGTTGCCTTCAATCTCAACAAAACTAAAATATTGATTGCTTGCCTTATCAGGAAATTGATCCGGGATGAATCTTGGATGTCAGAACTAAATTGTTGTTGCTCTTATTTCAGCTGTGTCGAACTCTTCCTGACCCTATTTGGGGTTTTCTTGACAAAGATACTGGAGTAGTTTGCCATTTTCTTCTCCAGCTCATTTTATCCATGAGTAACTGATACATGATGAAGTGAGAAGTAGTAAATGTCTCAGACTGGATTGGACTCAGGTCCTCCTGGCTCCAGGATCAGAGATATATTTACTGCACCATCTTACTAGGCTCTAGAACTAAATATTATAGCAAAAAGTGTTGCTTTTATGCATTGAAAAAATGCACTCAAATGATTTATCTTCGTGCATCTAGGTGGCACATTGAATAAAGTGCTGGACTTGGAGTCAAAAAGACCTAGATTCAAAACCAGCCTCAGACACTTAACAGTGGGACCCTAACAAAATCACTAAACTTCTATCCACATTGATTTCTTCATCTGTAAAACAGGGAATAATAATAATAGCACTTAGCTTCCAGAGTTGTTGTGAGGATCAGAAAAGATTATACTAGTACAGCCATCACTATTGCCCACCACATATCAAAATGAGATATTTGTAAAGTATAAAACTTAAAGCACTCTTAAATAATAGTTTCTATTTTTATAGTGACACCTTCTGTTACAATCTGAGTATCAGAAACTTAGAATTAGGACAGACATTAGTAGTCATATAATTCAATTTCTTCATTTTACAGATAAAAAAAGCCAGGCTTAGAAAAAATTATTTGACTAAAATCATGCAACTAAACAATGTCAGAGCTGAGATTTGAATATTGATCCTCTAGAACTACAGACCCAAACTTCCTTCCTAGTCTTATTAATGCTTCACAATCACAGAATATGGTAGTAGACATATCTGGCAGAGAAGTAGAAGATAGTCACCCAGGGGAAAAAAAGGGTGGAGGAAATAGAAATGAGAGGGGTCACAGAAGAAATGAAAGTGAAAATGGCTTCCCTTTATCGTTGTCTAGGATACAAATTATATCCCTTTAGATCTCTTGAGATATATCCTTTTCCCTTTAGAATGTTAGCTCTTTCAGAGGAGAGGCTGCTTATTTTGTCTTTGTATCCCCAATGTTCATCACAGTAACTGTCATACAGTTGATACTTAATCAATACTTGGTAATTGATTGCCAACTAAATACTTATATTATTCACCTTTACTGGTCTTTTGTGCTGTTGCAAGCTGGGTCAAAACTTTTCTTTTCTTCCTCATAAAGAATAAAAACCCCTCAAGGATGTTATAGTACTGAATTATAGTCTATATAAAAACTTCCTGGCAAGCTAGAACACTGAGTCAAATCTAAGATGAACTCATAAAAATCTTTTTCATAAGTTTAAGAGGCAGCAAGGCACAGTGGCCCATATCTGTAAACCCTACTGCTGGGAAGGCTATGACTATTGAATTACTTGAGCTCAGGAGTTCTGAGGTGAAGCTGGTTAAGCTGATTGGGTGTTCATGCTAAACCTAAATCAATGTGGTAATATATGGGGAGCTACAAATTGTCCAAGGAACAGAAAACTGGATAGACTAAAACTTCTTTGCCAGTCAGTATAGGATCATATCTATGAATAGCCTTTGAACTTCTAGCTTGATTGAAATAGGGAGATTCAAACTTCAAAAAAAAAAATGACAGACATATGATCAGAAAAGGAGGTAGCCCAAGCCTTCTTGCAGAAAGAAACAATAATATATGTAAAGTCCTTATGCTCCATCAGTGGCCGTGTCATATAAAAAGATCTACAAGAAAGTTCCCAGCACATAAGATGGATCCATTGTGGAAGATTTATGGGATTATAGGGAAAAAGTACAAAAGGTTGAGATGAGAAAATAGGGAGAGGTTAAAATTCATATCATTGGAGAAACTGTCCACAATGATAAAATCACAGTTCCAGTGAATTATCAGAGTTAACATTCATATTATTCTCAAAGTATAGAAGATATCTAGCATACATCAACCCATAATAGACACCAAAACTTGGAAAGTTACACAGTAAATATATGATATATTTCACAATGGCACTTTTGAAAAAAACATCTACTATGTGTCTAGTATTGTTTAAGTCAAGTCCAAAATTCTCACAATCTTAATTATTTGATTGTCTTGTCTAGAGTGAAAGAGTAAAAGCTTGTATACTGAAGAATGTATTATCAGCTGATTATGTAGGAATGCACTAAACATGGAAGACAAAAAGAAAAGCAAATATAAACAAAAATGGAAAATTACATTTTTTGACCATGGTAGCATGATGTACACCTGTTGGATTCTTGTGTCTAATTGGAGGGTTTTCAGTTGGGTTGTAAGTGGTAGGAAAGGAGGAAAGAACCTGAATTATAACATCTCTACCTGTTGAGAGAAATGCAATCTTGTGCCAGTCAATGAGATCTTTTGATCAGTCTTAGAAAAAGAAAATACAGAAGATATGACATCTCTTGTCCTATTGAGAAAGAAATTGTGGGTTGCCCAGAAATAGGCAAGACTTATAAAGTCTAAATGATTTCAACATAACCAGATGAAAAGTGATAAGTACAATAAATCAATTAAGTTTTGTCAGTCATCAGTAAGCCCCACCCCACCCCCAAAAAAACTAATTCCTACCCCAAATTGACCCCATTACTGAATCAGTCAAATCAACCAATGTATCTGCCTTTTTCTCCTGAGGCAATTGGGGTAAGGTAACTTGTCCAGGACCACACAACTAGGAAGTGTTAAGTATGTGAGACCAGATTTGACTCAGGTGCTCCTGACTTTAGGGCTGGTGCTCTATTCACTGCACCATTATTTAACTACTCACAAGTCTTCCTACTGTGACCTCCCTGTTCTGAAAAGGAAAATTATATTTGATAAAAAAGATTCACTGAATTAGAAGAGTTCCTGAGCCTTTTGAATTTTCGCATCTATAAAGCAAAGGATGCCCTTAATCCCTCATTTCAATGTAGGAGTGTGGAACTGATAGCTTCTGGAGTCTCTTCCAGTTCTAGATCTATGATCCTGTGAATTCTATTAATTCATTTCCACAAAAATAAGGTGTGAGGAACGAGTTGCAGTACAAGGAAGATTCTATGAAAATCCTTCATCAGGATCATCAAGGAAGAGACAAGACATAATCTCTTTGCAACTGAATACCTAATCCCACATTTGGTAGTTTAACACCCCCTAAGTATGTTTTAGTACAAGGGAAGACAGAGGCTCAAAGATTTCTGTAATCACATAAAGGTCATAGAATTTTTTTTTTAATTTTATTTTTTTTATTTGCAAAACATATGTATGGGTAATTCTTCAACATTAACCCTTACAAAGCTTAAGGTCATAGAATTTTAATGGCAATGAAGCATATTAATCAATCTTCTCTAAGACACCAATATTCTCTCCTCTTGCTCACCCTCACTGTCTCACTACCACCACCAATTACTCTTTTGGTAAGTACTTCTCCTGGGGTTTCTGTGTAGATTTTAACAATGTCACAATGTAGATCAATTTGACAATCTTGCAAGAATGGTACTTTACAGACAATAATAACTGAATACATAAAAATTCTTGTTTGTTTTCATATAAGATTTTTCATCTTTAGGGATTAATTTACATTTCTATTATAAATTACTCAGGAACTGAGCTATGACTAACAATAAATGGATGAGTGCAGCAGGACAGCTGAAGGACAATCTGTCACCCCTAACTTATAATTTGTCATCTATGGTTATTCTTCTCAAAATTACTAATGAGGTTGTGCTAATCAAATGCAATCATTCACTCTGGGCTTTGAAGAAAAAATATGAGGATAGCAAGAAATGCATCTTTAGCTTTCATTTTAAAAGAAAAAGTTACCATAATTGTTTAAATTAATTATCTTTTAAAAGAAATGAGCTCCTCGCTAATAAAAAGATAAATGCAAATAGAAATAGTCTAGGACTTTACTTCACAGACAGCAAAGTGGAAAAGATAAGAAAAGATGGGAAATGATTGTTGTCAGTCAATAAACATTAATTAATTGACTGTTCTATGCCAGGTACTGGACCAAGGCCTGGAGATACAAATAGAGGCAAAAGATAATCACTGCCCTCAATAAGCTCAAGATCTATTGAAGAGGAAGGTATGTTCTGAAAAATAGGCAAAATTCTTTGAAAGTCAGGGTTAGGTGGTTAGGGTTTTTTTTCCCCTCTAAAAAAAATGGAACATTCTTGAAATTTAATTGGCTCTAGGGACTAAAAAGCTCCTATCTTTAATGTAGCTTCCTGGCAGCATAGGTACAAAAGACAAGTCATGAAAAGACAAAGAAGGTTCCTCCCTTAGGATTCTGATTAGCAGACCACCAAATCTGAACTCAGACACTTACTAGTTGTATGACTTTGGGAAAGTCACTTAATCCCTGTTTGCCTCAGTTTCCTCATCTGTAAAATGAGCTAGAGAAGGAAATAGCAAACTATTATCTTTGCCAAGAAAATCTCAAATAAGGTCAAGAAGAGTCACACACAACTGAAACAAGTGAACAACAACAAAAACAACAGAAGAAACACTTCCAGATCCCTGGATAGTGAAGAGTCCTAGAAAATGTTCCTAATTCACTCAATATGTTCCAGAGTAGTTCCACTTCAAATTTTCAAATCAATTGAGTGTTCATAGATTTTATTGTTAACAAAGTCAATTTCAAAGCACATGTTGTTGACTGAATACAATATCATGGATGATAAATTTAATGATATAAATGTGTGCTTAACATGCACAACAATGACTTATAAGAACATTATACATTGTCACAAGACAGTACTTACTAACAAAAATGCAGTGTGATTACCAATGCTATGCTTTCAGTTAGATGCAATCAAACCTAGAAGTAAACACAGCACTGACAATAATATTCTGCTTTTCTGATTTAAAGACCAAAACATCATCGATGAAGTTAAGGATTTTCTTTCAAAATCTCATGTACATTTTGGATTTATGATGAGAAAATTTTTTTAGCATAGATTTGGATTGTTGTCATTTAAATAATTGTGCTACTGGCATTATCTTTGTCTGAATAGTTAACCACTTTTTTTCTAGCTTTTTTAATTGTAAGCCCAATTCATTGACCTTCTCTTTCTCTATTTTATGCAAGTAAGCATCTAGAGATATAAAATTGCCCCTTATAACCGCTTTGGCCGTATCCCACAAATTTTGGTATATTGTCTCATTACTGTCATTCTCCTGGATGAAATTATTGATTGTGTCTATGATTTGCTCTTTCACACATTTATTCTTTAAAATTAGATTATTTAATTTCCAATTAACTTTTGGTCTATTTTCTCCTGGCCTTATATTACATGTGATTTTTATTGCATCATAATCTGAAAAAGATGAATTTACTATTTCTGCCTTTCTGCATTTGATTTTGAGGTTTTTATGTCCTAACACATGGTTAATTTTTGTATAACTTCCTTGAACCCCTGAGAAAAAAGTAAACTCCCTTCTATCTCCATTCAATTTCCTCCAAAGATCTATCATACCTAACTTTTCTAACATTTTGTTTATCTCCCTAACTTCTTTCTTATTTATTTTGTGGTTTGATTTATCTAATTCTGACAGAGCAAGGTTGAGATCCCCCACTAGTATAGTTTTGCTGTCTATTCTTGCATCTCTGTTAATTTCTCCTCTAGAAATTTGGATGCTCTACCACTTGGTGCATATATATTTAGTATTGATAATGATTCATTATCTATGGTACCCTTTAGTAAAATATAGTTTCCTTCCTTATCTCTTTTAATTAGATCTATCTTTGCTTTTACTAGATCTGAGATCAGGATTGCTACCCCTGCTTTTTTTTGTCCACCTGAAGCATAATAGATTCTGCTCTAGCCCTTTACCTTCACTCTGTATGTATCTCTATGTTTTAGATGTGTTTCTTGTAAACAACATATTGTTGGATTCTGGCTTTTAATCCAGCCTGCTATCTGCTTCCATTTTATGGGAGAGTTCATCCTATTCACATTCACAGTTAAAATAACTAAATCTGTATTTCCTGCCATCTTATTTACCCAAAGTTATGTTTTTATCTTCCCTTTTCCCTTTCTCCCTTCCCCCCTCCCCAGTATTTTGTTTTTGATTACCACCTCCCTCTAACAGTCCTTTTCCCTTTAGAGCCCCTCCCTCTTTTTTACATCTTTCCCCTAATTCTTCTATTTTCCCTTCTATTAGTCTATCCCTTTCTTTTCCTCTTTTCCCTCCTATTTCCATATAAGTAGGGACAAGTTCTTCTGTGAAACCAAATGTATCTTATATACTCTTTTAGAGCCCAATCTGATGAGAGTAAGATTCACACAATGCTCATTGCCCTCCCTTCTTTCCCTCAATTATATTAGATTTTCTTTGCCTCTTCATGAGATTTTACCTTATTTTTACCTCCTTTTTTACTTTATTTTACCTCCTTTCCCCTCTTTTTCCAGTATGATAGCCCTTCTACCTCTAATTTCTTTTCCATTTTATCAAAGTAAAATCAAATAGCATTCCCATTCTTTGAGTATACCCATAGTAGAAATATAGTTCTCAAGAGTTCTTTCCTTTTTACCTTTTTATGCTTCTCTTGAGTTCTGTGTTTGGAGGTCGAATTTTTTGTTCAGATCTGGTCTTTTCATTAGAAATAGGTGAAATTCTCCTATATCATTGAATGACTATCTTCTTCCTGGAAGATAATGCTCATTCTAGCTGGATAACTTATTCTTCACTGTAATCCAAATTCCTTTTCCTTTTGGAATATCTGATTCCAGGCCCTTCGAGACTTTAATGTGGAAGCTGACAGATCCTGTGTAATTCTAATTACAGTTCCTCAGTATTTGAATTGTTTCTTTCTAGCTGCTTGCAATATCTTTTCCTTCCTCCAAATGATGTGGAGAACACTTTCAGAAAATCAAGCTATGTATATTTGTGACATATCTAGAGGATATAGCTACATAAGAATAAGGTGAACCTACAGGGTACAAACCATTTTCCTTGAATGTCTGGAAATCAGTGTTGTAAATAGCCAAGGGAATAGGTGGGGGGATTCATTCTTTAAAGGTCAGCAATGACATTCTGAAGTTTCTACGTGTTACTTCCCCTGTAGCATAATCTTGTCTATATCGTGATTTTCTAATATATGACTTTTAGCAGAGCTCATTTCTTTCCTTTGGGGGGGGGAGCTGGGGAGTATAATTAAAAGAGTTAGTAGAATAACCCTGTTTCCATTAAGAAATGTGAAACATTATTTTCATTGCCTATTTATTTCTATCCCAAACAAATGTTTTATTCCATCTGTTTCTTTTAACATAGTGAACTACTGAATGGCTAGGCCCAAATTAACTTCTAAAGTTCTCAGGTTTTCTTAAAATGAGCATGGGTATATGAGCCAAGATCAGTGATAACTATTGGAAGCTCCTATAATGACTGCTGAGTCATGCTGAAATCTCTTTCAGATATGAAATTCTGTGATCTAAACTCAAGTCTTTGAGAATACAGAGGTGATGAAACTATACAAGGTCTGACTCCAAATTGCTCCCAAACAACACTAATAACACAGTGGACTTTATGTTGTCTGCCAAAACTTGATGGCCAGGTAACTATTGGAGAAGGAAGTCACAGAGCCCATTAGTCACCTTCAGTTTCCAATCTTTGTATGTATGCTGACAAAAAAAATCTCATGATCTCTTCCAGTTGAGAAAATCCCTTCAATCAATCAACTAGGAAAGTTGTATGGGAGATACTGACTACAGCAGGAAAGTCCTTAAAATGCTTAGTTTAATATAGCTAAATACAATATTTTGAAGTTTAACATTTTTCATTTTCTGATCATAGAAGTTCCTGACATATTCTCTACCATGGACCCTTTTGTCCATCTGGTGAATACTTTGGACCTGGCCTCAGAACATTTTTAAAGGCAGAAAACAAAACATGTAAGATTGCAAAAGAAATTAATTATATTAAAATACTTTTTAAAAAACTTTTTTTTTAATTCACAAATCTCAGGTTAAGAATCCCTGCTTAGCAATTAATGACAATATTTTGTCCAGTTCTGATATAACAATTGTGCTTACATTTTATATCAATTTATGATTTTTGAAGTATTTTAATATGTTAAACTTATTTGTATTCTTTATGTCATGAGTTAGATTGAATGGGCATCATCATCATTCTCCATTTTATAGAAGAGGAAAGACTCTAAGAAAGGAAATGCTTTAGATAAAATCACATAACTAGTTTAGGGCAGAGCAGGCACTAGAAGCCAGATCTCTGGAATTATCAAGACCTGAGTTCAAATCCAATCTCAGCCACTTATTAGCTATGTGAACCAAGGGAAATCATTTAACTTTTGTTTACTTCAGTTTCCTCAACTAAAATGGGATTAATAATAGTAACTACTTCATACATTTACTGTGAGGATAAAGGGAGATAATATTTGTGAAGTATCTGGCACATAGTAGGTGCTTAATAAATGCTTGTTTCTTTTCTTCATTACTTTACTTCTGCTTTTCATCTGTCAGTGTAGGCTTGTGGTAAAACTGTATTCAACCATATTCACATCAATAAAACAGAGTTTTAGCAAAATCCAGAGCATCTATTAGGGAAGGACATATTTTTCTCACTCACAATTCTATATTTAGATTTTTACATTAGGGGCAGCTAGGTGGTGTAGAGGATAGAGCACCAGCCCTGAAGTCAGGAGGACCTGAGTTCAAATCTGGTCTCAGACACTTCCTAGCTGTGTGACCCTGGGCAAGTCACTTAACCCCAATTGCCTTAGCAAAAAGAAAAAAAAAGATTTTTACATTAAAACTAGGAATGCAAATATGGGGAGAGGAAGGAGGAGCATTTTAGTTGTGAGTTTGGTTTGATTTAAAGTTATAAAACCTCTAAGTGAAGACTAGAATCATAGAACTCTAACGCAATAGCTAGTAGGTATATCTTTACTCAATAGTTTTTAAAGGTTAATTTTAAATTAAATTATGTTCATGAATCCCTTCCAGCTTAATGCTAGAAGAGCTGGTTTATAAGAAATCAAATGAATGGCCCTGGTTTCTTCTGGGGATGAAAACAATGTTCAAAGCAATAAATTCTTTTGTGTAAATATATAGGTCAATGATCAAAATCAGTATGTTTCTCAAAGCAGAAATTTAAAAAAAAAAGCTTCTAGTATTCCTGCTGATTTTTAACAAAAATACATAATTATACACTATGTTAGATTATAACCAGGCCCATACACAGTACCAGGGAGGGAACAGGCCCTTTAAAACAGAATTTCAAAGGAGAAAAGAACCGAGGCCATGGAGCAAGTGGAATTTAAAAGCCATGTAAGACTAGGGAATACTGCTGAACAGTAGCACTTGTCACAGAGAAACAGAGGACAGAGGTTTAATTGTTTCTAGTGCAGCATAGGCAGTGGAATCACTATCCTGACCACCATTGCTACTGGCAAGTAAAGTCTCCAGAATACATGTGACTTTTCCTTTCAGAGTTCTAGGGAACAATCCTGAAGAATTGAGGAGTTGTTTCTCTAAGACAATTATTCATAAGACCTCAATGATTCTATTACTATCAATTAATATCAATTAGCCAGCTAGACTTAATTAACTTTTACTATTTACCAAAGTAGTATGATAAAACTAGATCATATTAACATTCCTCCCACCCCATCAGACCAGGAGAATACTATCCCAGGAGTACATAAAGAATTCAGGGAAAAGTGTGCCAAAGCTTAGAAAATATGTGACAAAAGATAACTCATTGCTCTGGTTTGCTGCAGATCCATTTCTCCCATTAATAGAATGCTCATGAATTCTCCCCTAGATGTAATTTATATTTCTTCTGAACTTTTTGTAGAGTCCTGGAGTTGTATATTTAGTTTCTCCTTAATTCCCAATGTAGATGCTGCTGTTAGCCACTGAAGTTCAAGGGAATCAATCTCTATTTTCAATGGAAAGCCCCACATTGGCTGACCTTTAAATATTCTTAAGGTCACCTTCTAATCAATTCCTTTCCCTCATGCAATTACTTCATAAGGGATTAACTGCTTCTACCACTGAGATAATCCACAAGTAGAATATTCAATTCCAAAATGACTTTCTTTGTTTATGTAAACCCCACAGATCATGACCTATTCTTCAAACACTCCTTTTTGTTTTGTTTTGTTTTTCTCAATTGGAATTTTATTTCATTAACAGGTCTGCTTTCTTTCCCCTGCCACCCTACTCTCTTCATTGGAAAAATGTAAAAGTCTTCATTGTAATGTAGTTTCTGTGTACTATCATATTTCATTCAATATTTTTTACTCCTTATAAATTAAAGGGTTTTTGTATAGTGTAATGCTTTGAACTGATTGATTTTATAGAAGTGTTTTCAATTAATAACTGTATCAGCAATAGGTTAGACAAGGGCTTCTTAAACCTTTTCCACTTATGCTCCATTTTTACCTGAGAAATTTTTACACTACCTGGATATATAAGCATATAAAATAGGTATAAGAATCAAACATTTACTGATAATAAATCAAAATTTCACAATCCCCACATTGTTACATAACCCTAGATGAGATCATGACCCACAGTTTAAGAAGCTTTGGATTAGACTGTGAGTGTGACAATTGGAGTGAAGATCTCTCAGGACTGTAGATTAAATTAAACAAAGCCTAAGGGCCTAAGTTCCGGTTTCCCTTTTATCTAAAGTAGAAAGTAGTCTGATTTATAAGCTGTCAACATTCCAGTTCCTAAATAAGGAAAGTTAAAGCATATATAACCAATTAGAATGTATGTAAGGGAAAAGAGGGGTGGGCTTGGGACTTTCTTTGTTCTGGATTCTATAAAAGTCACAAGGATGTGCTGCTCCCCAGCTCTCCCAACTCTGGACTTTTATCTATTGTGGGACTGCCCGGTACCCATGAGTTCCTGAATAAAGCCTTTGTTCTATACCTTGAGATGCTTCTGAAGTATTGATTGTTAAGATGAGGGCTTGAATATCACACACAGTTTTGGGGGCTCATCCGGGATCCAAGGGATTCCTTGGGGAGTCTGCAGGGGTCTCGGATCAGCGGGAGGTGCGCCCCCCAGACAATTTTGTCCAAGGGCTGCCGGTTCTGAGATATTTCGCTCCTCCTGGGGAATCTAATGGCCCGAGGCAGGGGAACTCAGTATAGAATAAAGGGAAAGTGAAGAAAGAGAGAGAGGAATGGTCCTGGTGCCGGCCAAGACCCAAAAGAACTGCAGGTGTGGCTCCAGGTAAGCACTCGAGGTAGTCTGGAGGCCTATTGGGGAGGGAGAGATTAGCTCTCTAAATTTTGAAGGACTGCTTTGGCCTAAAAGTTATCTTAGACATCTCGAGAAAGCTCTGGGGGGGGGGAGGTTGTTTGGTGATAGGGTAACCTACACTGGTATAGAAAGGAAACATGGGGAAATCACAGTCCAAAAGAAAAAAATGAGGACCAGGACAAGGATCAGGGAATTTTAACCAATAGTCCTCTAGAGAATCGGTTACAAGATTGGGATAAGATCCCAAAGTACAATGCCAAAGAGGCAGAGAAAAGGTGGAGAAAGAATGAGACAGAGAAAATCCCTCCCATCCCTGGGATTCTTTGTTATACTTCCACCTCCTAGAGTCACAGGTAACTCCATGAAGGAGGTCAAATTAGAAAAAAAAAAGCCAAGGTACTTGAAAATGCTGGTGGTTTTCACTTGTGCTTAATTGTAACCCGCTTGCACTAATTTGAAAGAAAAAGGAAGAGAAAAAGGTTAGCTGTTTCAAAGTCTAGCAGAGAGAGAAAGCAATTTAAAAAAAAACCTGACAGCAGGCAGCAATAAATTATCCCTCACTGGGGTAACAGCTCTGCCTGGGGGGAGAGGGGGGAGAGAGAGAACAAAGAAAGTGGAAGTCAATCAGTGTTGGAGGAAAAAAAAACTTAGGGAAAAGAAAAAAAAAGTTTTGGAAAACCCAGTTTAAAATTATATGTGTATATGTGCATGTACACATACAACCAAATGGTAATTCAGTTTACCTACAACATTCAATTGGAATTTAGGAAATTTATTTAAGTGAGAAAAAAAGAAAAGAAAATCCATATCCTTTGGATTTATGGGTATTTGGTTTTTATAATTACTATTGCCTGGTGCATGTTAGATTGTTATTTTGGGTATAAGATCTTAGAAATTTGTTTGAATATTGAACCATCAATATTGTAAGGAAAATTTTTAAAAGCTGTATATGATTTGACTTCAGATTAATGATAGTTTGTTTTAAAAAGTTCTGGTAACTCAGGTTACCTTCTGAAAGATATTTTGGGTAATTTGTAAGCATTATAAGTTATGTTTTAAAGTTTGTCATGCTGAACATGTGTGTGAGTTTTATGGAGTTATTTAACTATTCACCATATTGTGAATCTTAAGAGTTTAAAGTTTTGAAGCAGGTGGAGATGGAGGAGAGTCAAGGAAAAAGGAAAAAGGAAAAATATATAAATACATAGAAGTAGGCGATTTAGGGAAATCGAATAAGAAAGATTGATTTGTAGAAACAATTGATCGGTTTGGATGATTTCCTGGGGGAGGGAGAGACAGGAAGGAATCTTTTGGTGAAGGTTTAACTTGCCTCCCTTCTTTAGGAAATGAAAGGAGCAATTAGCATCTGGGGTTAAGAGAAATGGAAAAGGAAAGGGAGATATGGAAGGGAGATATCTTTCTGAGATTGGGATCTGCATTTGGCTGGCAGATTAGATTTTGGGGGCACAGCACCCTAAAAAAGTTAGTTTTGAGAAGTGGGAGTCAGGAAGCATGGTGTGGATGAGAAAAATGCCATGTGGAGTGGGGAGGAAGGGCGGCCAAGGTGGGAAGGGCAGCCATGTGAGAAGAGCCTTCCCAAGTGACAATCTAATTCCCCTCCCCATTAAGTCTGGTATAGCCACTTTTGAATGCTGCAGCTCTTGGCTGATTGAAATATCAATTGATTATATTGTTTAAGGGAACAGCCTACATTTACATACAATCTGATCTGATGGGTTTGGGCTGCTTCCAAAAGACTGTAGGGATTCCTCAATTGGAGGAAGTTGATTTATTAATCTTTCCATTCTTGAAAAGGAATTATTAATGTTAAATCTGAAAAATCCTTTTATGTGGAATTGGGATATTCTGTATGAGTTTTAATTGATTGTATTGAGTCATCTTGAAATTGTATTCATTGTCTAGGGGGACTCTGAGAATAATAGTTTTTGCCCCTTTTTGAATGTTTCTGTTATAGATAATATGCAATTTGGAATTGTTCTACATATTGGGCATTTTAGAAGCAAAATGATCTGTAATGTTGAACTTAAAACCATCTACTTAGATATGAAAGATAAGCTATATAAGCTGTGAACTTTTAGGTTGAATCTTTTAGTAAAAGATTCACTGTGATACTTGAGTTAGATTCATCTGAGGCTTTGATTAATGAAAATTTCTGTAGGAGATAAAATCTCTTGGGACTGAAGCTGGTATTTGTTTGGAGTTTTAAATTCAGGTATGGGGGCAGCTAGGTGGCACAGTGGATAGAGCACCAGCTCTGAAGTCAGGAGGACCTGAGTTCAAATCTGGACTCAGACACTTAACATTCCCTAGCTGTGTGACCCTGGACCCTGGGCAAGTCACTTAACCTCAATTGCCTCAGCAAAAAAAAAAAAA
>JAJPUD010003768.1:87186-125611 GCA_023553655.1 Myrmecobius fasciatus
CAATTGCCTCAGCAAAAAAAAAAAAAGCAAAAAAAAAAAAAAATTCAGGTATGACCATCTGAAAGATAATCAAGCCAATGATCCACCATCTGAAAGGAATATGCCATATGGGCTACTGAGAAGGAATCGTTGCAGGTGGAAGTTAGTGTCTGGGAACGAACTAGAAGAACAATCTTCATTTCTGCTGAAGGTGGGATTCTTCTGATTCAGTTTACCCAGTGGTGATTGTTCCTGAATGTGTCTTAAGGTGGAGTTATTAAAATTAGGACATCTACCTAAGTAAATTGCTTTAAGGATGCTCTATCATGTATGTGTTTTCAGGATAAGCCCTGAAGGACCAGTTCTGATACTATTTAAGTATCATGTCCCTGATTTTTCCTCTTATAGCAAATTTATGTAATCAAAGCAAGTGAAAATCAGAGCAAGTGGTCAGTGGAAGATATAAAACACAATAAAGTATATATATATATATACATATATATATAGGCAGTCCAGTTCTGTAGAATTCTCTGGTTGCTGCTATAACATTTTTTTACGTTGTATGTTGATGGAAGGCAGGGCTAGATTGTCAGGACACAATCCTAGACCTCTTTGCTTACTTATCAAAGATTTATAATAACTTCAAATGCGTTTTTCATGTTTTGCATGATCATAAGTGCTATATGGAAAGAAAGGGGATTTTTGATAGCCAAACAATTCAATGCAGAGAAAATGATTACTGCCAGCTATCCGTGAACCTGGAGAGGTTTCTGTTGTTTCTTTTAAATGAAGGGGATTCACTTTAGGTGAGGGGAAGGAGGATTATAGATCAGCTGTCCATGTTGCTGATTGTTTTCCCAGGACCATAGCAACTTTAACCCCCAACTCCTAACTCCTGAATTCCCTCATATAGCTCCTAGGCAAGTAAATTCTGAAAGGCCTACAAATGAGGCTTCAAACTGCTTTTTGTTGTGTTAACATCTGCACTAGTTGTGTGAAAGCTTTTCCTTGTGAGAATTTAGGGCTTTTTCTGGGAGAGATCATACTCACTGCAGGGCACAATGCTTTGCCCATTATACCTATTCCTTTGAGGAAAGAAAAGCAATAATTTTATTTTTTTTTATTTATTAATACTTTTTATTTGCAAAACATATGTATGAGTAATTCCTAAACATTAACCCTTACAAAGCTTTCTGTTACAAATTTTCCCCCCTACTCCCCACCCCTCCCCTAGATGACAGGATATCCACTACATGATAATTATGTTAGCATACTTAAGAAATCGAATATATGTATAGTTATTGCCACACATCATTTTTTGTGCAGGAGAAATCGTATCTACAAGAAAGAATAATCTGATAAAGGAAATACAACGCAAGCAAATCTCAATAGAGAACATGAAAATGTTCTGTTGTGGTCCACATTTCACATCCCTCTCTCTGGATATATATGGCTTTCTTCACTGAACAATTGGAATTGGTTTGAAGCATTTCATTGTTGAAGAGAGTCATGTCCATTAGAACTGATCCTCATATAGTATTGTTGTTGCCGTGTATAATGATCTCCTGGTTCTGCTCATTTCACTGAGCATCAGTTCATGCAAGTCTCTCCAGGCCTCTCTGAAATCGTACTGCTAGTCGTTTCTTACAGAACAATAATATTCCATAACATTCATATACCATAATTTATTTAGCCACTCTGCAATTGATGGGCATCCATTCAGTTTCCAGTTTCTAGCCACTACAAAAAGAGCTGCCACAAACAGTCTTTCACATGTGGGGCCCTTTCCTTCTTTTATGATTTCTTTGGGATATAAGCCCAATAGAAACACTGCTGGGTCAAAGGGTATTCACAGTTTGACAACTTTTTGAGCATAGCTCCAAATTGCTCTCCAGAATGGTTGGATCCGTTCACAGTTCCACCAACAATGTATTAGTGTCCCAGTTTTCCCACATCCCCTCCAACATTCATCATTATCTTTTCCTGTCATTTTAGCCAATCTGGCAGGTGTGTAGTGGTACCTCAGAGTTGTCTTAATTTGCATTTCTCTGATCAATAGGGATTTGGAGCCCCTTTTCATATGATTATAAATAGTTTTAATTTCATCCTCTGAAAATTGTCTGTTCATATCCTTTGACCATTTATCAATTGGAGAATGGCTTGAATTCTTATAAATATGAGACAATTCCCTATATATCTTAGAGATGAGACCTTTATCAGAACCCTTAAATGTAAACATGATTTCACAATTTGATGCTTCCCTCCTAATCTTGTCTGCATTAGTTTTGTTTGTACAGAAACTTTTTAACTTAATATAATCAAAATTATCTATCTGGTGTTCAATTAAGAGTTCCAGATCTTCTTTGGACATAAATTTATTCCATCTCCACAGGTCTGAGAGGTAAACTATCCTATGTTCCTCTAATGTGCTTATAATATCACTCTTTATATCTAGATCATGAACCCATTTAGATCTTATCTTGTTGTGTGGTGTTAGGTGTGGGTCCAGCCCTAATTTCTTCCACACTAGTTTCCAATTTTCCCAGCAGTCTTTGCCGAATAGTGAGTACTTATCCCAAAAGCTGGGGTCTTTGGGTTTATCAAACACTAAATTGCTAACGTTATTACCTAGCTTGTCCTGATATCATATTCTATGCCAATGATCGACTGCTCTATTTCTCAGCCAGTACCAAATGATTTTGATGACCGCTGCCTTATAATATAGTTTTAGATCTGGTACAGCAAGGCCACCTTCATCTGTCTTTTTTTTCATTAATTCCCTTGAAATCCTTGACCTTTTGTTCTTCCAAATGAAGTTTGCTACTATTTTTTCTAGATCTGTAAAATAATTTCTTGGGAGTTTGATTGGTATGGCATTAAATAAGTAAATTAGTTTGGGTAGTATTGTCATTTTTATTATATTCACTCGGCCTACCCATGAGCACTTAATGTTTTTCCAATTGACGAGGTCTGATTTTATTTGTGTGGAAAGTGTTTTGTACTTTAGTTCATATAGTTTCTGACATTTTCTTGGCAGATAGATTCCCAAATATTTTATGCTATCATCTGTTATTCTGAATGGAATTTCTTTTTCTATCTCTTGCTGCTGAACTTTGTTAGTAATATATAAGAATGCTGATGATTTATGTGGATTTATTTTGAATCCTGCAACTTTACTAAAGTTGTGAATTGTTTCTAGTAGTTTTTTAGTTGAGTCTCTAGGGTTCTCTAAGTGTACCATCATGTCATCTGCAAAGAGTGATAATTTGGTTTCTTCATTACCTACTCTAATTCCTTTTATCTCTTTTTCTTCTCTTATTGCCAAAGCTAACATTTCTAATACAATATTAAACAGTAATGGTGACAGTGGGCAGCCTTGTTTCACTCCTGATCTTATTGGGAAGGGTTCTAGTTTGTCTCCATTACATATGATGCTTGCTGATGGTTTTAAGTAGATGCTACTAATCATTTTAAGGAAAAGCCCATTTATTCCTATACTCTCTAGTGTTTTTAATAGGAATGGGTGCTGGATTTTATCAAATACTTTTTCTGCAACTATGGAGATAATCATATGGTTTTTGTTAATTTGGTTATTAATATAATTGATTATGCTGATAGTTTTCCTGATATTGAACCAGCCCTGCATTCCTGGTATAAATCCTACTTGGTCAAGATGTATTATCCTGGAGATAACTTTCTGTAATCTCATTGCTATAATCTTATTTAAAATTTTTGTGTCAATATTCATTAGGGAAATTGGTCTATCGTTTTCTTTCTCTGTTTTCACCCTACCTGGTTTAGCTATCAGCACCATATCTGTATCATAGAAGGAATTTGGTAGTATACCTTCTGTCCCTATTTTTTCAAATAGTTTGTATAGTATTGGAATTAATTGTTCTTTGAATGTTTGGTAGAATTCACATGTAAAACCATCTGGCTCTGGAGATTTTTTCTTAGGGAGTTGATTAATAGCTTGTTCTATTTCTTTTTCTAAAATGGGGCTATTTAAATAATTTATTTCCTCTTCTGTTAACCTGGGCAATCTATATTTTTGTAGATATTCCTCCATTTCATTTAGATTATCAAATTTATTGGCATAAAGTTGGGCAAAGTAACTCCTAATTATTACTCTAATTTCCTCTTCATTGGAGGAAAGTTCTCCCTTATCATTTTTGAGACTAACAATTTGATTTTCCTCTTTCCTTTTTCTGATCAAATTAACTAAAGGCTTATCTATTTTGTTGGTTTTTTCATAAAACCAACTCTTAGTTTTATTTATTAATTCAATAATTTTCTTATTTTCAATTTTATTAATCTCACCTTTTAGAAAAACAATAATTTTAGGAAAATGTTTTTGGTATTTATCCTAGGGAGGGTTATTCGGACAAGAGGCATTTGTGATAGCCTCATATCCCCTCAGCCCTTTTCTGGGTGGGTTTCTAGTTTCTGGTCACTTTTGAATATTCTCTTCTGCTCGATTTTAGTCCTTGTGTTTTCAATGTATTTGTGAGAGTTGCTTCTTTCAGACTCTGAGTGATGAAATTCCAACCACTTGGTCAACCTGAGTCACCTGAGACTTGATTCTAACACTCAGCACCGGCTGCAGCCACTACAAGCACCAACTATCTGCCCTCTTCAGTCAGACCCCACTAGATCTAGCTACACCCCTTGTAAGCCTAAAGCAGCTCCAGAAGATGAGACCTTTGTCCTTTTGTCCCAAATGAGTCTGGATCTGGACTGGTTGAGGTAGGAATGGTGTGATAAGGGCCCTAAGGCCTCCCTCCACAGTGCTGTGGTTCTATGGCTGCCAGATGCCAATCTGGTCTATGATAACTGGATTTCCAAGGCAGATAGTGGGAGATGGTGAGACCAGGTCTCTGATTCCTCCTCATTGTTCTGAGTGGCAATATCCTGTCACTGCTTGCTTATACAATAATTAATCATTAGAGTTCAAGATTTAGCTAAATTCAGGAGTAACTGAAGTGGTTCCTGAAAGCTTCCACTGATGTAAGTGTTGGTTCTAAATGGTGGAGGGCGGATGACAGTTACTACAGGGAGAGATCAGCCTGAAAGTCTGGGTCATAGATGCCCTAGTGGAGGATGGGTGTTGGGGTAAGAAATCTGTGAAAGAAGGAGAACTGAGGGTTGTTGATGACTGACTGTTAAACTATTACTGTGTATTGCTGTACAATCTTGATTGGGTTCCCTATTGCTATATTTTGGATTTAAGGATATGTAATTGTTTAAGGGATTTTTAATTCCAGAGTGGAAAACCCCTACTGTACTAGTCCGTTATGAGATGAACTTAACTAGAGCCCTAATTACATTACCAATCCACAGGAAAGATATCGGTAGGAAAGTACTACCGCGAGGGTCTTGGTGCTCAGATTCCTCCTTTAGGATTTGCTGTTCATCATTTCAAGCCTGGAGATTGGGTTCTAATCTGTTCTTGGAAGGAGGATAAATTGACCCTGGACTGGGAAGGACCCTTACAAGTGCTTCTAACTCCAGATAGATACTGCGGTAAGGACTCATGAACATGGCTGGACCCATCACATTGGAGTTAAAGGACCTGTGGATACTCCAAAAGAATGTATTGTAATACCTAAAGGGGACTTGAAACTACAACTCAAAACAAGGACTTGCCAATATTAATTGTGTAGATTTTGTATGTCAAATATTTTAATTTTCATGTATGGTATACTGCTCTTTTTGCCACTTGCTTCCACAGCTCCAATTCCTAACCCACTGATGGGGAAGGATAATAGTTTCCAGATTCTGATGCAGACTATTGCTGATACCTTTCTGATTCGAGATTGTTGGATTTGTGGGGGATCTCAGCAATTTGACCAATGGCCTTGGGTAGCTGTACCATTTAGCCCAGCCTGGCTCCCGAGTAAAAGATTAGACATACAAAACAGGACTGGGTTTTGATTAGAACAAGAGAAGCATCAATGGCCGTTAACCGACTCCATTCCTGGTAAATACTGTCTGAGTCAGACAAGAGAAGGGGAATTTCATTGTCCTTAACTTCTCTGACCAGCTTTATCTCATTTCTAACTTTAGAATTCTAGATACCTTTTGCAGAAAAGTGTCATTTATATATTCTATCATCTGGACCCATTTAAAATGTTTGTTGAATTAAATTTTTTTGTTGTCCCAATTACATGTGCTTTTAGAAGATTTTGTTACTCTCAATTAAATCAAAGATTTAAAAAATTATGGTAAGTGATTTCATGATAAAGTGGGTAAAAAAAATTATATTAATCCATAAAACTTTATGTACACAATTTGCTTTAAATACTTAATAAATTCAACATATTTTCAAAGCTGTCCTGATTATATTTCCTTCTATGTAAGTTTCTGTTAAACACTCAGGGTATTTAGAGAAAAGTTAGAATAGAATTATCACAGTTTGGAGTTTGTATCTTTATTAGCATTAGTCCAATTTTAGAGATGAAATAACTGAGGCTCAGAAGTTAAACAACTTTCCTGAGATCACAAAACTAGTCATCAGGAAGTTGGACTTGAACACAAGTCATTTGACCCAAGATCCATTCACGGCTCTTGCCACTACACTAAGCCAGTTCTCCCATTGATTAACAGTAAAAATTAAGAATGCTTTTATCCGTTATATAGTTCCTCATTTATTATGTGTGTAGCCCATATGAGAGCTATAAAGATGCATCCCCAAAACTTGGGTATATCTCTTCTTAGGATTGTAGACAACCTTGAGAGATCAGGATGATTTCCCAATATTGACTTGAGACCCTGATAGTGCTCTACTATGCTTCCCCCTACATGATTCAGTTGAGAGGCATTTGGTCACTCTTTACGAATATAATACAGAAAGCAAAAGCGGCACCAAACATTCTTCCAAAATCCTCACACAAGTACATAAGGGATAAAGAAGAAAATATATTCAAGCTTAATGAACAAAAGCATAGATCAATTTCCTGGTTGCTAGAAGTCTTTTTCCTCCATTTGTGAAATACTTAAGAAGTTGCCCTTAAGCATGATGAATTTGCCTTCATCTGTTCTTGAATCCCAGTGCAAACAATCCATTTTCTGATCCAAGGACATTAGCAGGTTAGCAACAGGAATAGAGCAACTCCAGATCTTCTGAACCTTTTGAAGAATGCAAGGTCCTTTTCTGGTCAAAGAGAGAAAGGAGGGAAGGGAGGGATTGGAGAAGTGGACATATAAAGGTCAAAGCTAGCATCTCTTTCCTCAGTTCACTAAGTAATTTCTTCTTAAGGAGTTCAACTAGAACTGTGCACTCCAATTTCTCAAATTTCTCCCATTCCATCTAATTTGATGCTTTTTATATTAGACTCACTAGGGTGCTATAAGTCAACTGCTCATCCATCCCTTCAAATACTTTTCGAAAGCTCTTCAAACTTAGTCTAAGGATCCTGACAAAGTAATTTGGCCTTTTATTAACTTTAAATGAGGTTGAAATTGAGTAAAATCACTGCATTCTTACATATTCAATGTTATGTCAAAAAGATCATAGATTTGAATCTGATAAGAACATGAAGTCACTTAATTCAACTTCCTTATTTTCATAGGAGGAATAGAAAAGCCCAGAAAATTCATTTTAACTTTGTCAGGACTTGAATCGAATCCAGATTCTGACTCAAAATCTAGTCTTCTTCCTACTATATAGCACTTAATTTGTTCATTGATAATTGCTTCTCTTTGAAATAAGGACATTTTTTTATCATCACACTCTTGCAATATGTCACACTAGAGAAAAATGGCCTGGGATCCTACAAGCTCTGGGTTCAAGTCCTACTCCTCACATACAAAATGATGGCCCCAAGTAATTCACTAACTTTAGTGCCTCTAAGAATATAAGTTGCAGAAAAGGGTATCCATGCCAATGAAGTGATGCTTCTGATTCTATATAAAATTCTATATAGGGGGCAGCTAGGTGGCGCAGTGGTTAGAGCACCAGCCGTGAAGTCAGGAGGACCTGAGTTCAAATCTGGCCTCAGACACCTCCTAGCTGTGTGACCCTGGGCAAGTCACTTAACCCCAATTGCCTCAGCAAAAAGAAAAAGAATTCTATATAAAATATGAATTCTATATGTATATGAAATTTACTTTGAAGTCTCTCCCAAAATGAATTATTTTGTGTAGAATTAGGACTTAATATAGTACATTTTAATAGTAAATTACAGTATGCTTATATAGTAAGCTTAGTGCAGAATAAATAGTAAACACTTAATATTAAATTGCTTAATTGACTGAAAATCTTGATGGATTGGTTTTTTTTTCCCATCAGAACCTAATTTTTGTATCAGTATAAAAAATTAACTTAAGTACAAACTTGTTCCACCAATATAGAAGTTTCTTGATTTGCCCACGGTTACATAAAAAGTATGTTGCAGGCTGAGGTCTTTATGACTAAAGTCAGAACTCTGTCACTATTGTCATACTGCCTCCTCTCTGTGGACTATATGTATCACAAACATGCATTCACAACATTTAGCATAATTCATGAGCAGTTCTACCTTTGTCTACTTTACTTTTGATTATTTACCCTTTCCACCAAGGCTTCTGACCAACATTCTGTTGATTGCCTATATGATACAAACATAGGAAGAGTCAAGATTGAAGAGAAAAATCCACCCATGATTAAAGTCAAAGATTTTTTTTCATATTTTAAAATCTTTAACAGTCTGTTATCCATTAAGCTAATAATCAGAAGACAACAAGCTTGGATTTAACTATACAGCACTAGTACCTTTATAATAACTAGCTTTTACACAATGTTTTAAATTTTACAAAAAACTTTAAAAATATTATCCCATTTTATCCTCACAGCTACCCTGGAAGTGCTTTTATTATTTCCATTTTATAGAGGAAGAAAGTAAGGTGAACAAAAGTGTGGTGACTTGTTCAAGCCAATAAATACCCAAGGTTTGATTTGAATTCATATCTTTCTGATTCCAGGTCCAGGGCTTTATCTGTTACAGCAGGTCACCTAGCTGCCTTATGTGGTAGTGAAGTCATGCTACCCAGTGCTCACACACTAGAGAGATTTGGCTATTGGAAAACTTATTATACATCAGTTAAGTAATAGAGTGACAGCCTGTCTCTCTGTAGGCTTGAGGAAGGCAGTATACAAGTATACACTGGGGCTTGCTTCACTGTTGGCTCTGGAATCAAGTGCCCTAGGTTCACATCCCTCCTCTGACACTACCTACATAAAGTTGGGCTTCCCTGTGTCTCTATTTTGTTTTACAAATAAGGCGATTGAACCAGATAGTTCTTTAGGTCTTCTAAGGTCTTTGATTCTAGAGCTATGATCCTATTAAATGGTTTAAGTGTCACATCAGATATATACTAGAGACATAATCTATTTTTCATTAGTCATAGTTACTCCATCAAACATTCATCTCCCCACAGCTAATTCTCTGCCTAGAGGAAGGAGTAGGCAGAAAGAGGAAAGATGAGACACAGAGAGGCAAACTAAGCATAGTGAAAAGCTGTGTCTGTTTAACATAGAACCCTATGTATATCTCTGAATGACTACATCTTTAAAACTGATAGGGGCCGGGGGCAGGGGCATCTAGGTGGTGCAGTGGATAGAGCACCAGCCCTGAAGTCAGGAGGACCTGAGTTCAAATCTGGTCTCAGACACTTAACATTCCCCAGCTGTGTGACCCTGGGCAAGTCACTTAACCCCAATTGCCTCAGCAAAAAAAAAAAAAAAAAAACAAAAAACCACCTGATGAGGGAAAACTGGAGTCCTAGCTGCTTTACCCAAATTATGGCCCAAGAGTTCAAGCTTTGCTAATCTTAAAGCTCTAGTCGTGCTTATTTTTAGAAATGAGCCAGAGGGAAAAAAATAATAATTTAAGGCAAGAGGTACTTAATGAGACTTTTTTTTTTTTAAGCAATGAGGAGGTCCTGAACAGTATATTGGACAGAAGAAATAAAAAATTGATCCCTGAGAGGAGAAGGCATTGAGAGCTATCAGTTTAGTTTCATGGTCCATTCTGAAGAGGTCTTTCAATCGAAAATTCAAGTTACATCAAATCCGAGAGCCATACAGTCTCACCCTGCCATGTTCTGTCAAAAACGGTGCCCAAGGTTAAATTTTCCCTATAAAAATTTACTTATGGTTCATCCCATAGTGGCTGCCCTCCTTTGGGTCAATCCTCTACAGGACTCTGCCTCATGGTATCTCTCCATCCCTTCCCCATGCTACATGGTATCTCCCCTAACTCCACTATGCTTACATATTTCTCTTGCTTACAGCTAACTCATTTAGAATGCTAAACTTCTCCCAGATCAGGGCATACCCCAACCCTTATGGAGTACTCATTTGCATCCAGAGAGAGGACTATGGGGACTGAATATGGAACACAAGATGTTTTCACCTTTGTCGTTTGCTTTTTTCCTTTTGTGTTTTCTCCTTTTGATCCGATTTTTCTTGTGCAACATGATAAATGTGGAAATATATAGAACCACACATGTTTAACATTGTATTACTTGATGACTAGAAGGGGGAGTAGAGGGAAGGAAAGGAGAAAAATTGGAACATGAAGTTTTATAGAAGTGAATGCTGAACTGCTCTGAAGGACTTATGAAAAATCCTATCCATACCCAGAGAAGAAACTGACCCAATCAAAATATAGAGTCAATCTCTCAATCATCTCTCTCCCCCTATCTCCCTTCCCCTCTCACTTAACTTTTTCTAGAAGGTTTTTATTTTCATTAGGGTGGGAGATGATTTTCTTTTACAACTTGACTTTCATAAAAAAGTCTTCCATCATTTCACATGTTTCCTTAATTCTGAGTAGGGATAAGGGAAAGAATCTAGAACTCAAATCTTAAAAACCAATATAAAAAATTGTTTTGAATGTAAATGGGGAAAAAATAAAATTATTTTAAAAGTGAATGCATTTTAAAAATAAACTACAAAAAATAAATAAATCTACCTTTTGCCAAAGAGAATGGCCAATGTAAATTCTTCATGACTAAACTCCAACTTTTGGTACCTACCATTGATATGATTGTGGTCCCCTGATTTTAAGGGGGCTTCTCCTGTAACAATAAGTCAGCAAATCCTAAATCTGATTTTGGAGCCTGTTTCAGAAAACTCCCTTACCCAATCTGTCTGTTTCTGATTAGACCAATCTTCAAAGCTGACTGAATCTTGTCAGTGGGAACCAAGTTCCGGAGCCACTCCTCAGTTCATTGCTGACTGTCAGATAATCTTCTGGTCATTGATAAGCAATTTCTGGAGATCATTCTGGGCCATAGAATTAGCACATCTGTAATAATAGGTTGGATAAAGGTGTCTCCTCTCTTAGAATTTTGCTAATTCTTTTGGAATTCAGTCTGCATCTAATAGCATAATTACAATAAACTTTGCCCCTTGACTAGGAAATGAGTTCAAACCTGCAAATTCTTTTGAGAATTCTTATGATTGCTGATCTGTGAGCCCAAACTTTTAGGGTCCCTTTCCCAACCTCAACACCATCTAGTGTCTAGATCACTCACATCAGCAATAAGACATTTCACTCACAAACCCAGAGTATATTCTCCAACAAATCAAAACACTGAGAATGGACAGAGGGAATGCATTTCAAGTAGGTATACATATAAAAATATGTAGACATAGGTTGGGGGAATGTTAAGTCAATGTACACATATGGAAAGACAGTACCTGCCTTTGATGCTTCAGGGATATCAATGTCTTCATTCTTCTCCTGTGGCTCCTTCTTCCCACTGATGTTTAATGATAAAAATCTCCATATCAGTCTCAGCTTCCCCAGTGGGAAAAGGTTCTGACAAACTCTTGGTAAAGTCAAATGATCGAAAGGAAACTAGCAAGAGACCTCAATCTGGACAAGGATATTTTTCTTCTGAAGAGTCTCATGAGGGTTGTTGACATTGATTTGGAAATAGTTTACTTTGAGGTTCAAGATACTGAGGAATTCATCAATAAAAAAACGTCCCTGATGTCTAACAAGTTAGAAGTAGGGAAAACAGTTAACAATTAATAGTTGGTGCTTAAGAGCACATGTGGTCAGAGTTAGATTAAGAATTTGTCCATTTATCTCTAATACCCACCAGGAGATTAGGTACCCTTATTCCAAAACAGCAGGGCCCAGGTCTTCAGAATGGGATATTTCTAAATTAAGGTATAAATACACTAAAGGATTCCTTATGAACATTTACAGTTTCTTTGTTCTAATTTTATGATTCCCCTAGCCACTGATTTGTTTCTTGTAGTGAATCCCTCAGAATAAGTATGCTATGGAAATTTCTGGGGCCAGTTCCTTCTCCAAGATTATCTCCCCATAAATTAATAAATTGGCATTCTAGTTCATAAGTCCATTTTTATGACTTTGGCTTTGGGAGTTTCCTTCAAACCAAACAATAAGTATTTCTAAACCTAAAAAGTGGGGGGGAGAGAAAGCAGGTGACTGGGAAATAGTTACCCCCAAGAGATGAAGCCCAGACAAGTCAAAGTGGTGACTATCTTGAAGTGAATTGCACAAAGTAGACAAAACACAACCCAAGCACAAAAGTAAGAGTGCTTAGTTATCTAGCAGATAGTAAGTACTTAAGTAGGTAATTGTAATAGCTCTACTTCTTAAATGCAAAGATATATAATCATTGTTTAAAAACCCATGTTTATACTTTGATGTATTTACTTGATTGAGAGAATTGAAAAAACAACAAAAGAAGCTAGTTCAGCTCTTCCTAGAATAGCCTCTTCAGTTTTCCAAAGGCTACAGTCTCCTTGGGACTGCTTGAAGAAACCTTCCTTCTCCAGTTTTCATCTGCTTTTAATATAGAGACAAATCAAGTGCTTGTATTTTCAACTTTTTCCATTATCTATGGAAAGGTCAATGAATGCTGAACCTAATCCCCTTAAGACCAAGAGGAAAGAATGCTAGAATCCTGCTATTTTGAATACAAGCAAGCACAGCATTACCCTTGACGCATTTCATATAAATTAAGCTGCAAAAAGTTATTTATGTTTATCATACATTTCGACCAAGCTATAAAGTTTAATCTATTTTTCCCCAATTCAATGAGAGAAAATTAAGGGAGAAAAATTGTACAAACATTTTTTCCTGCTTGTTATGCTCAGTGCTCCCCAACTATAGTTTGCAAATATCTGGTAGGCTTAGGTAATAAAGTCCTTGAAACACTACAGAACAGATGCTCTCTGTATTTAGGATGGTTTCACCCTTCATTTTTGAAGAAGGCCAATGACATCACAGGCAAAATTTTGACTTTCCAAGCTATTTGTGAGGCACAGTTGAACAAATTAACCTCAATCCCTCTTAAGGTCATCGAAGTCCAGTGATAAAAGTGTAGAATGGCAATAGCCCAGGATGCATTGAACGACCTTGATGTCTTCCATGTCTAAACAGATAAGTGCTCCACATCATTTGATTCATCCTTCTTCACAGCCATTATAACAAATTGTTCTCCTTTACTGGGAGTAATCTTCATATGGTTGGAGAGGATAAACACTCTATTAACTCACCAATGGGTTTACACCCCATGGGCTACTTTCAACCAGGGTTAGCCTGTCTGCAGAGAATTTACGAGTAAGTAGCTTCTGGACATCTTGGACAACTTCTTGCAGTTCTAGAAGAGAGTTGAGTGATAAGTAAGCACCAAAGGTAGGCAAGTATCCCTGAAAGTGTTTAGTAAACCCTTTCTCCAGAGGTGCTAATAACCATACACCCTGTTTAGGATATTTCTGAGGAGATCTACTACCTTATCAATAAATTATTAGGAAGCTCACTTTTATTCATTTTCTGAGGTTTCTGATTTATAACTTCAATTTCAGGGAGGATTGGTGAGAAGACATAAGTACATGACTACAGGTTTGGGGTAGAAAAAGTATCTAAAGGAGGCGATTCCAGGCCGAGATGCTTGGGAAGCTATGCATAGAACTTCTTAGAAGGAAGACATGTTTGAGGCAACCTGTTAAATGGAAGAGAAAAAAAAATCTTATATCACAACCTCAAAACATGTTTTACACATTTACTACTATTTTTCAAAGATTTTACAAAATGGAAAAGAATTAGAAAATAAATTTCTTTGAAAATTTTATTAATGGTAAAAAAAAATGTAAAATACTTTTAATGAGAATAATGCTATTAATTCTCTTCCACCTAGAGAAAAAAAAAATCTAAAAAAAAGTCAGTCTCCCATTTCATCCAGGGCCATCTCCAGTTGTCTTGATCTATATCTGGCCACTGGACCTAGATGGCTCTAGAGGGGAACATGAAGTCTTACACAGCGATCCCTCACTTAAATCCAATTCACTTGCATATCATAGCATCACATTTTTGATGTCATGATTCTCTTTGGGAATGAGGGACAAAGAACAACAATGCTATTGAATATGCTTTGTTATTTTTAAGATATAAATTTAAAACTGTGATAAAACTAGACCTTCAGAAAGGGCCCCACGTGTGCAAGAATGTTTGTGGCAGCCCTTTTTGTAGTGGCTAGAAACTGGAAATTGAATAGATGCCCTTCAATTGGAGAATGGCTGAATAAATTATGGTATATGAACATTATGGAATATTATTGTTCTGTAAGAAATGACCAGCAAGACGATTTCAGAGAGGCCTGGAGAGACTTACATGAACTGATGCCGAGTGAAATGAGCAGAACCAGGAGATCATTATACACGGCAACAACAGTATTACATGATGATCAATTCTGATGGACATGGCTCTCTTCAACAATGAAATGTTTCAAACCACCTCCAATTGTTCACTGAAGAAAGCCATATACACCCAGAGAGAGGGATGTGAAATGTGGACCACAACATAACATTCTCATACTCCTTGATTGATGTTTGCTTACATTGTGTTTCCTTTATCTGATATATCTTTTGTGTAGATAAGATTTTTCTTGCACACCAATGATAAGTTTGGAAATATGTATACATATATTCGATTTGCCAATATTTTAACATTAACATGTAGTGGATATCCTGCCATCTAGAGGAGGAGTGGGGAGTTGGGGGGAAAAATTTGTAACAGAAAGCTATGTAAGGGTTAATGTTGAAGAATTACCCATATGTTATGCAAATAAAATAAAAAAAATAATCCCCCCCAAAAAATTTTTACTATGTTTAACATATATTGGATGACTTGCTATCTAGAGGAGGGATGGGAAAAGGGGGGAAACTGGAACACAAGTTTTTGCAAGGGTCAATGTTGAAAAATTATCTATGCATATGTTTTGAAAATTAAAAAGCTTTAATTTAAAAAAAAAGAAAAAAACCTAGACCTTCAAATTGTTGTAAGTTCAATTGATTTTGATATTTAGCTTCAATAGCCAGAGCTGAACATGCATCATTCCCTATGCATACTGAGTCATGATAGTTATATTTAAATCCCATCTACTAATCATGAAAATGTTTGTTGAAATTTACTTAGTAAATCATAGAGAAATAATTCTTACAAATTTTAAGATGGTGTGTATTTTTATATTAAAATTCAAAATTTACTGAAACTTTGGAAAAGTTATCAAATGATATGGGATATAGACAATGTTCATCAACAATATCTAATACAAGTAGAAAAAACCATATTTTGATATGTAATACTTGTCTGAAAAAAAAAGATGGTATTTTAGACAGTTTTGGAAAGAATGTTCAGTGGTATAGATTTGAGAATCTGAATCTCAATCAATAAGGTAGAGTTTGGGAAACAATCTACTGTTATAGAAAATCAGAGAAATATCTTTTTTAAAGATCTTGAAGGAGAAATGAGCCTAAAGAAATAGTTTCAAAGTCAATATAAGCTATTTTATTGAAAATTCCAGAGCTAGGAAGCATAACTGATATTCTTTCCTAATTTTTATATACATGTTTTATGATCAAAAAGAATAAAACTTAAAGAGATAATCTTTGGTATTTTTAAAAAGGACTTCAGTCATATTTTGAGAATATACTCTATTTGAAATAAAAATAGAGTCAGTGCATTCATTTAAATCAGTAAGCAGAGAGTCAAAATACTCTTAAATCAGTAATCAGAAAGACATGAGGGAAACAGCACAGGAAAAAAGTTTCTGAAGAAGAAACACTGAAGGAAGGGAGGGGGAGACAATGAGGAGAGTATGTATTAGAATGGTATGCAATATAGCTATGATCATTAGAAGCCGTCCAATGATAAAAGGATCAGTTTAACTATTCCCAATTATTTGGAGAGAACCGACTTCATTGATCAAGACCAGTGACAGCTATTACTTTTCTGAACCAGTTAAGAACTTGATTTTTTTTGTATATTGATAACTATATTTTAATGTAATCCATCTCCTTTGTAATCCTATGCATTTTATTCTAAAAATTTAAACATATTCTTTAAAGGGAGAGGAGAGAGTCTTTAGCCAGTTTCCAAACAGCATTCAGCAGTACATGTTAAATATCAACCAATCCTTGAAGCTGAGCAATTCCAAGGAAAAGGTGAAAAGGTACATTTCAAGAAATTAGATTGCAAATAACAAAACAGCTAGGGGAGGCTGTAGAGCAAAGAGACAAGGGAAGAAAAGGAGGTTTTGGCCCAATTGCCCGAGGCTATTAAACTTGGGGTAAATTGTAGAACACTATCAAAGCCTCTAAACACAATGTTATATTCTTAGTTTTCTTATACCATCTATAATATTGGCATTTCTTTGGCTTATTAAATAAATGGTTATGGTTAAGAACCAGAAGTGTCATTTATTATGAGCAATTGATTTCATAGAGAAATAACAGTAGTCAATAAAGGAAGTATAATTCTTAAAAGGGTTACTTTGAATCTTGAAGTTTGATTATAACAATATAGTGGTGGTCTCTAAGAATTATTATTCAATAGCTTTTTAGTTGTGGTGGTGGTTTTTGTGGGGGAGGGGATAAAGAACAATCTTAAAAAAAAAAAAGCCCAAAACCCAAAAACAAAGCTACTTTCTAATAATTCTTATTAATGAATTTTCACTCCTAGATTGATGGATCTGAATAGACTTTGAAAACATGATTTTTTGGCCATTCTAGATCTTCTAGGAACCTGTTAGATAAATAAAAAATACTTATTTTTCTTAAGATTCTAAAAATTCTTTTTTTAATTAATTTAATATCTTATTTATTGGTCATAATATCAGAGGCATAAGAGGGAGAAGAGAATAGTAACAGATGGAAGGGCAAAGTATATTTTTAAATGAGCATTTATCATGCATTTATTGTAGCCTGGCATTATGCTAGAATCTGGTTTTTATTTTTCTTATTTCCTCAATCTCTGCTCTTAAGGAGCATATATTCTGTCACACAAGAAAAAAAAATATATGTTTATATAAAATATATTATATATTTGTATATGTGTATATACATGTTCCCATTAATATACATATACATACATGTATATATGTAAGCTATATATATAGATATAAAATCCCCCTGTCTTCTATGTACACATGCATTTGCACAAAGATGGAGATAAAGAAAAGAGCCAAGAACTCCTTAGAAGCTCGATGACAAAGAATTTAAAGTTATCCAAAAAAATTAAGTACAAAGCAATACACTGGAGTTCAGCAACCTCATTTTTCATTGGTTAATCATTTGTTAAAATTCAATAGCTGATTCACTAGAATCAGACTAGCTGATGGAAAATATTTTGCAATCACTTACTGCCATCTTATGTTCTTTTTTGTCATTACATAATGCCAAAACAGCAGAAAATTCCAGAAAACCATATATCATACAAATAGCTTCCCTGAATAAGAGTTCAAATATCTAGTTTTCTTATGCCCTAATCCATTTCTTTTACTCGTAAATCTAGGTTAAAACGTTAAGTTTAGTACTTGACCCTTGTTTGTTTCAAAAACTGAAATGTCCTAGTTTACATTGAACAGTTGAATACATAAAGATCAAATTCCAGATGATGTAATCCACATTCACTATATTAAATACATCTACTTCAAAGATATTAGAACAGTGAATATTTTAAATTCATTTTAACCAGAATTTGGTTTTACAACCCACAAATCTTAGAATCAGAGTTTGAGACCTAGAAGAGACTTTAGTGAAGAAATTAACACTCTCCTTTTATTTAAACCCTCTCTCCCTCCATTCTTATCACAAAGAATCAGCTATCATGAAATTCCAGTTTTCTATTAGTGGGAGTCTGTAGTCAACATAGCATTTTACTTTAGAAAAACAATGCTAGTTAGCTAACATATACATTAATTTTCCAATGTATGATAATGTTTTTAGTCTAAATATACAATGATATTCACTCAGAACCACATATAATCCATCTCATCATTTGATGGAGTCAGGACTTTTATATTTTGACCATATAAGCCCAGACACCCAATTGTAAGAGCAAGATAGAATTGGAATATTTTTTTAAAAGGCATGATGATTTTTAAAAATCTGTTACATATAAGTCTATACTTTAAGACTAATACATCTTTTTAAACTTTAGATCTTTTAAGTATTTTTAAATTAGCTTTTCTGATCTTATTTATTAATGATAAAATATATTATATCACATCTGAATATTTGCAAAGCATATTATATATCATGTCATTTGATTTTTAACAACATTGGGAGGTAGATGCTATTATCATCCCTAACTTACAGATGAGAAAACTGTTACAGAAATGTGAAAGTATTTCCACATGTGAAATTCATTATACAGCTCTTTTAACAGCAAGTTAGTGACTTCAGAAGAGTTAATGAGTTCATAGAAACTTAGTACCAACATTTGCAATTTAATTTTTATTAAATACAAATAATATCATTTACTGGTTACCAGAAGAATGAGGATACTTAAAACTTTTTTTAAAAAGAGATGACAATCCCCAGAAGGGCTGAATACTATCTCTATATTTGTAATCACAAAACAATATAAATGAAAGAGGGCTAAAGGTTTGCCAAGCAGATAGTTACAAATAAAGTCATTTCCTAGAGGAAGTAAAGGACATAAATGTATGATATTACGTATTGTGCAGTTAGAATAGCTCCACTCACATGTTTAAATAAAGTAAACTTCAAAAACAGATTGGAAAAAGTCCAAGCAAAATTGCTCTCCAATTAAAAGGTCTAAAAAAAATAATAGAAGTAAAATAATTCAGAGACCAACTTTGGAAACAAAACATTTCTTACCTTTAACCCTTGCAAAGGTGAAGCAAAGTCCATATCCTGAACATTATTATATGACTGAATTACCACCCCTCAAAAAAAATGGGGGAAAAAATGGAAAGGTAGAAACCATGAGGAGAAAACAAGCCTTTTATGAACTTGCTATGAAATCCAGCCAAACCAGATCTGGAGAACAGCAGAAGGATGAATTGGACAGATTTTTCAAAGTCTTTAAGATTTTCCAAAAGTGACAATAGGAAAATCACCACGTGTGAATTCTATCAATTAAGTATCCAAAGACCTATATGAGAAAGGTACATCAGTTAGATTAGACCAAATATAAATGAAAGAACCACATAATGAGTCACAATTTTGAAAACATTGAAGGATCAACTAAAGATAATCAAAGGGAAGGAGCAAGTAGAAATTATGAGTGCTATTATTATCAAAATAGCAAATTGGGGTGGGAATTTTAGAATGACAACAGCTGTTTATTTTCTCATTTTTATAAAAAAAATTTATAAGAATGGTGCATGTGTCCAAGTCTGTATCCCAAAACAATCAAAAAAAGGAAAAGGACCCACATGCGCAAAACTATTTATAGCAGACTTTTTTGTAGTGGCAAGTAACTGGAAATTGAATGAATACCCATGAGCTGGGCTGAATAAGTTATGGTATATAAATGTTGGGGAATATTATTGTTCTATAAGAAATAATCAGCAGGATGATTTCAGAAAGGTCTGGAGAGACTCTATATGAAGTGATGCTAAATGAAGTAAGTAGAGCCAGGAGAACCTTGTATGTAATGATCACCTATGATGGATTTGGCTCTTTAGAGGCGATTCAGATAAATCCCAATAGATTTGTGATAGAGAGAGCTATCTGCATCCAGAGAGAGGGCTGTGGGGACTGAATGTGGATCACATAGTATTGACCTTTTATTGTTATTTGCTTGCTTCTTTTTTCCTCTCATTTTTCCCCTTTTGATCTGATTTTTCTTGTGCAGAATGATAAATGCTAAAATTAAAAAAATTAAAAATCCAATAAATGTTCTTTCACCTCAAAAAAAAAAAAAAAAAAGAATGGTGCATGTACATATCAAGGGCATCCTTGATGACAAATGTGAAGAAAACAGGTGAGCTTTCATTAACTTTCTACAAAAAAAAAAAAAAAAAAAAAAAATTGCTACCAAGTCTTTGCTAAGACAAGACAGAACCCTGGCTGGAAAAATATTAAGCTCATTTCTCCAGCAGCACTATTCTAATTAACTAGTTTATATAGTGCCTTATAATCCACAAAAGGTTTGTTATTCATATCCATTTGGTCCTCAAAACTTTGAGAGGTAGATTCTATAGGTAATGTTGCCATCTCCATTTTCCATGTGAGGGAATGAATCATTAAAGATTAAAAAACTTGGAGCAGCTAGGTGGACCAGGGGATAGAGCACCACCCTTTAAGTCTGGAGGACCCGAGTTCAAGTCTGATCTCAGACACTTAACACTTCCTAGCTATGTGACCCTGTATAAATCACTTAACCCCAAATACCCCAGCAAAAAGAAAGAAATCTGGCCCTAGACATTTGCTGTCAGTGAGACATTTAACTTTTGTTTATCTATTTGTCTCATCTGTAAATTTGAGATGATATTTAAGTTCCAGATTTGTTGTGAGGATCAAATGAGATAAAAACTGCAGCATTTAGCATATAGTAAGTAAATGCTATATACATGCTATCATCATCATCATCATTTTTATTTTCTTCCCTTTTAGTCAAGGAAGAAGGAACCTTTTGTTCATTAATTTATTCTAGTATTGGTTTTTGCCTCCTCTAGTCATCAACCAAGAGAAGGCAGCATTAAGTTGGTCAAAAGGATTTAAAAGGGAAAAAAATACTGAGGAGTGAATAATAAAGTGCTACTACCTATCTGTCTCCCAATTGTCCTACATGCCAGACATTCATATCATCAGGTTATCTATAAGAATGATCTTTTAAAAACAGCTCCTCAACTATATTACGTTAAACAGTGCTAAAGACTGATCTACAAGGTTCCACAGAAAAAAATATTTTTCTTCCAATATGAATAAAATCATGCAAAGATAACAGAATGACATTCAGATAGTCTCACAGATAGATATATATATAGATATATATTAAAGATGATATGTTGGCACAATAAAAGTTCTAAATCTACCCATTAAGACTTCCTCTGTTTTCTTAAAGTCAAGAGGGATTTTTCTTTAATTAACTCCTCATTCCTACAGTTCTGAAATTTGCATATTAAGCCAGAGTTCCCAAAAGCTTCTAGTCCTTGGACTAGCTGCAACACTCCGAAGGTCTGAAATCATCCTCTTCTGAAAGACTAAGGAAGAGAACACGGATAATAACAGTAATTTAATAGTGAAATCCATATAGCCCAAGTAGGAGCCAAACATCAAGACAAAGGATAACGTTTGCCTTTCACAATCTGTCCCCAAGCCTTGAACTCTTTTTTTCCCCCTCTTTAAAATCTCAACTTTAATGCAGGCAGAAATAACTAGAACTAGATTTTCAAGGGAAATATTCCAACAATGTTTGTTTTTAAGAAAACCTTAAAACCAAGATTTACTTACCAAGTGGAAGAAAGCACAAACAAAAAGCCTGGATTTCCCCAAAGCAAATATACATCATTTCTACTTAGTCCTTCTCCCTAGCTTCAAGCAGTCAAAAATCTCAGAATTTAAATTATTGAAAGCCACATGGCCTCAATTACCTAGTCTAGTTCTTGAGGCAATCAGCCTCTGTTTGAATCTCTCTTCTTTTCACAGAAGCCCGTTTTCTACTAAAGTAGCCTTCCTAAAACAACTTTCCACTGTAAAGTAATCTTCTTTTCAAAATAGCTTCCAGTAATCTTTCTTTTTCTTCTCTGTTTTTTATACCTTCCATCCCCCTGCCTTTTAGAGTCAAGTTATACACAGCTGTTTTAACTTGCATCCCATTGCCCCCCCATCCAGTCAAACCCTTACTTACCTTGTCCTCCTTCCCCAACACACTCCTATTTCCCAGAAATTTGATTTATTTTAATAAGTATTTTAATATCTTCCTGAAATTAAATTGATTTCCATCATATTAAACAATTATGAGTTCATCAATAAATTTCCTTATATGCATCCAACTATTTCCACTTCCCCATCCCCAAGATAGCTATTTCTTTAACCTACAGATGCCAAGTTTTGTTGCAAATCAATAGAAATTATAGGTGTGCCTATTTGAAAAGTACAACCTCTAATGTTTGCCACCTGTGGGCTCTGGAACAATTTATTTAACCTGGACTTCAGTTTTCGCAATTGTAAAATGAGTTGTAGGCTCAAATGCCATATTCTTTCCACCATGCTGTACAATTTCCTCATGGGCAAAGGGGAGAGGGAAGAGGAATTGTGTGAAACCTGAAAGGCAGAAGGAACCGAGCTGAACTGAACACTCATGTCTAATTTGAAATATGGTTAAGAGGTGAAAACTGTAAAACTATTTGGAAATTGGGATCCCTCACAACTAGAAAAAACAATTGCCCTCTATACAGGATTCTTAACTTAGAGTCTAAGAACTTGATTTCTTAATATTTTAATGAATGTTTTAATATAATTCTATATTATTTTAAGCATTTGAAAATATTACTCTTTAAAGAAGTCCATAAGCTTCAATAGACTAAAAAAATTAACTATGACAAACAGAAATGTTAAGAACACCTGATCTAAGACAACTTTGTAAGATTCTAAAGTCAGTTCCAATCTTGCATTAGTTGAAAGAATTTGCTCTCAGAGAGTTCCCTATATCAACAAATTCAGTCATGAGTCTGGTCTAAAAGGCTAAAATTTTTTTTTAAATAATAGCAATCCTATGATGGGATATAGAGAAAAATATTATTAGTGCTTGTGCTATATAATAATATTAAATGAAACAGACTGTTCACAAATCCTCATTCGTCATTTTCTTTTTCTGTTCAAGGTCATACAAATAGTATCAGAATTGAGGATCTTCCAATCCTCTTTCCCCTACACTCACTGGAGATATGTCAACTAATAGAAACAATCATGTTACGGAGGTAAGAGGCAGAAGGAAAGAGAAGGAGAAACCTCAAAGTGCTACATGTCAATAATTACAAGACCATAAATTTAGAGCTAGAAGGAACTTTTTAGACCACTTCATTCAACTTTTTATAGTATAAGGGCAATGAAAGACACTAAAACAAGGGAACATCACGAGAAAAGGAAGAATGCTGACCTAGATATTAATTACTCTTAGCCAAAAATCTTGTCACCTCACCCTAGTGATAGCCCTGACAGAAAGATTTTACTTACCCATCCCTACAACCCCACTCCACTACCAATTGTTATCTTTCTTTTTAAAGTCTTAATTCAAAATATTTTAATTTTTTCACTTTTGACTAACTTCCCTTTTGACCTCCCCTTTTAGCTATTTTCCTTTATTCGCTCATGATGAATCTTCAATTTAAAAAAAATTATCTTCTCAGCCACCCCCACTCTAACTTATCTGTACTTTATTATTCTGGCTTCTTTCTAACCATTTTCTAATTCTTATAGTTTTAAACATATGGATTTAAGTTTATAATCACTCATATATGAATTAAGAATATATAACACATTCTTTCTAAATTAAAGAAAGGATACAATGGAGGAAGGCATCCCCATGCTGAGAAGCATTGTGGCCTAATTTGAAAAAAAGGTAAACCTGAGAAGTTTGAATCTGGCCTCTGTCATTCTTAACCTATATAATTTCTCTGGGCCTCTATTTCTTCATCTGTAAAATTAAAAGCCTACTTATAGCTTCCAGGATGGTTGTAGGAAAAGCATTTTGTGAAGCAGAATATTATTATATGAGCCATTATCATTACAGACAGAAAATTATATTGACCTTAAAGTAAGGATTGGATTTAAATCTTTCTTCTCATAGTTATTAGCTCAATCTTGCCCCTCATCTGTAAAAGGTGAATATTGATACCTACAATGTTTCTTTCATAGGATTATTGTAAAGATGCAAATGAAAAAAAAATGAACAGAGCTTTGCAAATTTCAAAACACTATATTTCAGTAGAAATGGAACCATAGATTTAGGGACCTTATATGCCACCTCATCTGACTCTTCATTTTATAGGTGAGGAACTGATGCCAAGAGGTTAAATGATTTATCCCAAATCCCACAATTATTAAAGCGATGGGATTTGAATCCAGATCTAACACTTAAAAGCAATCATTTTCCCCCCCCAAAGTATTCCAATATTGTTTTTTTCTAGTCTTTAACAATCCAAATTCCAAATGATTCTAATGCATTTTCCATCTTTATGAAGATTTTAAATCCCTTTACCTAGTACTCAACTCTGTCTTCAGAATTTTTTCTGCCACTAGGAGGAAGTATGGCACACTAGAAAGTATATGATATTTTGAAGTGAAAGTGACACAAACCCAAGTTTTCTAGTTCAACCCTTTATTTGATAACTGAAAAAACTCAACTGAAGTGATTAAATAACTTACCCAAGATGATTCAGACAGAAAACATCAAAAGTAGGATTTGAGCCTGTGTTTCCTTCAGAACCAGTGCTATTTCTAGATTAAAATCCCAGTTAACTTGCCTCTGAGCCTTAGCTTCCTTACCCATTAAATGAAGGAATAAGAACAAATGATCTCCAAGTTTTCCTTCACCTCTCAACATAGAATTTTGTATCATTTAAGTTACTCCATATGCCTATATGTTGTTTTGGCCTAATTCCCATTATCCTATCATTCCAAAATGTATTTCCTTATTTCAGTCAAATGAACAGAACTTTAATGTACATAAAGAAAGAAGATACAAATACAACTAAAGGGAGAAATTTCCACAATTTTCAAAAAAAATGTAATTTCATAAAGGGAACATCTGGCATCAACAAAAGTGTTGTGACAATCACATGAGAACAGAGTTATTTTGTCTCATGCTCCAAAAGCTTCAAGTAACTCCACAAAACAAAATTTCTCTGAAGGCAGATATGCCCAATTAAGCATCTTACCTCAGGATCAGGAGTTTCAAGTGGTCATTTAGATCATACAGTATCTAAGCAAGAATCCCCTCTACAATATATCCAACATCCAGCCTTTGACTAAAGATCTCCAAACTATTGATTAATTTCTGCCCTTAACTGTTGTCTATTACATTGGGAACTCAAGCTTCAAGGAGGCAGAAATGGGTTAATTTTAGGGGAGTCAGCATTCCTTAATCCCTTGGGGAAAGTGTCTTTACTAAGGGCCTTTGCTAAACAGACTTGAAAATACTAAGTGTGGTTATTTATTCAACATCCATTTATAAAGTATCTTTAATGTCCAAAGCCTAAGTTGTCTAGGTGAGGAGGAGAAAATGGTCTTTTGTTTTAGTGTTAGAAAACTGACTTTGGAGTGTGGTTTATGGACTCAAACTTAACCATTTTCTAGTCAAACCCCATAAAATTGGTACTACTTAATTAAGCTGCTTCACTTGGTAGATCTATTCATTCCTCTAAGCTTCAGTTTCTACATCTGCAAAATGGAGATGGAGATAATTCTCCCATTGCTCTGGTCCTGACACCAGACCAATGGTCTTACTACCATTTTCTCTATCTTTAATGCCTAGAATATTCTCCATCCTCAGCTTTACTTATTGATCACTCTGGCATCCTTTAAATCCCAAGTAAAATCCCAACATTTACAAGAAGTCTTTCTTTCCCAAATTTGGTATATGGATGTCATGGAATATTATTGTTCTGTAAGAAACGACCAGCAGGATGATTTCAGAGAGGCCTGGAGAGACTTGCATGAACTGATGCTGAGTGAAATCAGCAGAACCAGGAGATCATTATACATGGCAACAACAATATTACATGATGATCAATTCTGATGGACGTGGTTCTCTTCAACAATGAGATGTTTCAAACCAGTTCCAGTTGTTCAGTGATGAAGAAAGCCATATACACCCAGGGAGAGGCCTGTGGAATCTGAGTGTAGACCACAACATAGCATTTTCACGCTCTCTGTTGATGTTTGCTTGCATTATGTTTTCCTTCTCAGGTTTTTTGTTTGTTTGTTTTGTAGATCTGATTTCTCTTATACAGCAAGATAACTGTATAAATATGTGTACACATATTCTATTTGTCAAGTATTTTAACATTATTTACATGTATTAGACTTTCTGCTATCTAGGAAAGGGGGTTGGGGGAAGGAGGGAAAAATTTGTAACAGAAACTTTGCAAGGGTTAATGTTGAAAAATTATCCATGCATAGGTTTTGCAAATAAAAAGCTTTAATTTAAAAAAAAAGAAAGAAAGATTTGACCTCAGATCTTCCTGACTCCAAGTGGATAGACCTCTATTTACCAGGGTAAGGAAAAAACTGAATCTATTATTTCATCAATGTGGGAATTCTCTGATGTGGAAACTCTACTCTATGGTACTGACAGAAACATTTGACATCCCATTTTATACTTCTCCCTTTCTGTTTAAATTCTTAACTCAAAATATTTTAATTTTTCTTTAAACTCAGTATATGTTAAACAAGGAACTCCCCAGTATTTATTTGGTCTTAAAGAGTTGGTTAAGGAATTTAAATTGTTCATGGTTACACAGGCAATATCTGTAAAAGCTCAAAAATGAACAAGATCTTCCTAATGACAGAGTTGGCCCACTATTCACTTCTGAATAGTCTCTCCTTTGACAAGTATTCCACATTTGAATCTCTATATTCAAATAAAGAATAGTCACAAAGTTTTGTTATACTCTGAAAATATGCTCCAGAAAGGGTTTTTTTAAAGTCCTTAGGAACAAATATGAAAAGGAAAAGAACATACCATGTTAAAAATGTAATAGATTAAAATGTAATAGATAATAAAACTATCATTTTTTCAGTATTCAAGTGAGTTTTTCCCAGGTATTAAACAAAATCATCAAGGAGAAGAAGAGTGAAATAATTAGCTAGCAGAAAAGGCAATATATAATGGCTAGATAAATTACTAAAGATATTAATACAGTACTGTAACCTAAGCTAATCAGAAAAACACAGCAAAATACTGGGTGCCTAAAAACTACATTAAAAATATGGAGATAGAAATAGACATAGATAGATGGATAATGGATAGATAGATAGATTTAGATAAACAGATGGATAGATGGATGGATGGATATAGATATGATACTAAGTAGCATGACATTGTAGATAGAAAGCATACCTCAGAGTTGAAGAAACTTGGGTTCAAATTCTGACATATAATGGCTTTGTAACTATAAGCAAGTCACCTAGGCTCTCAGTACCAATAAATAATTCTTTTAAGATTACAAACTGCAAGACAACCATAGATCCGCAGTAGTAAACAGTTTCTTCCAAGGAGCTCTCTAACATTAGGGAAATTACAAACCATTCTTATTGCAAACTTAGAATTAGAGAATCATCCTGTACAAGGAGAGATGAAGCTAAAGCTTGATGTTCAGCAAAGTTTGAGACAGGGTTTGCTGAGTTTGACAATAAAAAATGAGTTAAGTTTATCTTCAATCTCCTTAAATTCTCTATTTCTTCCCTCATCCTCCCAAAACATTTAGCCAGGGTTTCTTAAACTTTTTCCACTCACAATCCCTTTTTACCCAAGAAAATTTTACATGGCCCCAGGTATATAGACATATAAAATAAGCATACAAGCCAAACATTTAGTGATAATAAATTATAATTTCATAACACCCACATTTAGTTATGAGACCCACATGGGTTTATGAACCACAGTTTAAGCTGGGAGCCAAATTGACAATCTGATCAATACCTCCCAAACTAAACTCTGAATAACCCATAAAACAAAGTTCTTTGCCTTTTTTTTTCTTTTTGCTGAGGCAAATTGAGGTTAAATAACTTGCCCAGGGTTACACAGTTAAGGAATGTTAAGTGTCTGAGACCACATTTGAACTCAGGTTTCCCGACTTCAGGGCTGGTGCTCTATCCACTGCACCACCTAGCTGCCCCTCTTTGCCTTTTCTTAAGGCCAGACTTGTTAACTTGATTCTGCTCCCCAAAGAGATGGTGAATGATCACAGAGGATAAAGTTGCTATACTTTTCTATAGAATGGAGCATAAGCGGTATGCAATGAGGGAAGGCATATGGCCAAAAGATTTGTCTAAAATGGTAAAGTAGGGGTATAATCACAATGGGACATTAAGATGCCATTAGTACTATGAGTAGTAAATACCAAGGCACTTTATTATTGTTTTTATAGTTACCTCATTAAAAAGTGCCCAGCTTCTACAAGCTTCCTGTGACTCCTATCTCTAACTAGTTGAGCTGTCAATCAGCCATTGTGTAATAGCTAATAAAAACTGGTTAAAATCCTTGCTAGTTGACCTAATGCTAACTGATAGCTTGATCAAAAAGAGACATCAAGAAAAGAAGGAAAGTAATATAGTGAACTGTATTTGGACCCCCAAAAGACCTTCATCCAAATCTCTGTTCTGTCATTTATTAACTATAGGACCCTCAGGCAGATCATTTACCCTGTCTAAGAGTATTTGGTTATCTGTAAAAATAAAAGAAAAGGAGTAGAAGCCCATTTAAAATCCTTTCTAGTTCTAAATCTATGATTTCAGAATCTTATTAGCACATAGTAAGAAATAGAGCTAGAAATGATCTTAGTTATCATTTAGTGAGTCTATCCCTTTTATTTTTATGTCATCCACAATTTTATGTCCCTCTGTACCCCAAGGACTCAGGGTTCATATTGGCCAAATTTAATCCTTAAACTGAGAAGGATTCCTCTTTAGTTATTGCCAAAAAAATTCCAAAGAAATCTCCAAAGCACAGTTTAAATATGAATCATGCCTAGGATTTTCTCATATATGGGAACAAAAGGTCTTTTCCAAAAAGAGGATTGTGACTATATGAGTATTATATATGGAGCAACTTTTTATTCCCTCCACTACAGAAAATAAATAAGGCTCAAATGCCTCCCCTGCACATGAATGAATATAAGAAACATAAAACACTCAAATATACCATTACATTCATTGGACTTAGAAAATAAAAATATTTTATAATGAACAAATACTCCTCACTCATCTTTGCACTTCCTGGTATGTCTTTGGTCCTAAATGGCTTTAGTTCTAAAGTTGTGGAACCTCTTCATTATAGTCCTCTTTCTTTTTCAAAAAGAGTATTATTCAGGTGATATTTTCCTTCTAGGTACCTGGTGTCCAACCTTCAAATCACAGAACTACAGAATTCAGATGATATCATTATGGGAAAAAATGAAATAAAATATCAAGATATGTTACTGTTTTTGTTTGGTTGTTTTTTGTTTCCATCTTACTATTCACTATTATGTATATATTCTATGGGCTCCACAATCTCTAGGTTCACATTTTCTATTCTCTCTTTGACTCACCACCCAGATTTTCTCTGATATATTCTCCAACTAAGAATATCAAGGAGTGTGCTCAGCTTCTCATTTAAAGTAATGAATGCATATGGTGTTCATGAGAGTCCTTATTTTACCCAAATAAAATGCATGAGACATAAGAAACTCACTGAAGTCTATAAGCAGATGCTTATAAATACTTAAAGCATTCACAATCATTCCCTTTACAAGAAATCAAACTCAGGTTATGGTTGTTGTAGTTCATTTGCTTCAGTCATATCTAACTCTTTGTGACCCCATTTGATGTTTCCTTGGCAAAGATACTGGGGTGGTTTGTCATTTCCTTCTCCAGCCCATTTTACAGATGAGGAAACTGAAGCAAACAGGGTTAATTGACCTGCCCTGGGGGAACACAGCTAATAAATATCTCAAGCCAAATTTCAATTCAGACACTTGAGTCTTCTTGACTTCACGAGTGGCACTACTCATCCACTGTTCCATCTAGCAAGTTATCAGTAGAATAATACTTCCACATTCCAGTAAATCCTTACAACTCAGGAACGATCCTATACAGTACATTGTCTGATATAGATTCAAAGTATCCTCTACAGTTTAGACTTCTAGTGGAAGATAAACACACTCTGGAGAGCCTAATCAACAACCTCCTTCCCATAATACCTAAAATGTCTGAAATTTTCACTGTGGTAGTTGGGAGGGGGAAAGGGAAGTGGCAAAGTTTTATTCTCTTTATGGTTTAACTCCCTTATTGTTCCATGGCTACAAAAGTTAAAATGGCAATTTTCTTCTTTCTTCAAGAAAGATGTTACTTAGGAAGCCTTTTCTCCCTAGAATGTCATCCTTCTAAAGTTTCAGAGTTTACTTACAAGGCATACCTCAAGGCTGGTGTTACCCAAAAAATCTCCCTTGTTGAAACAGGAAAAATTCTTTGTAGCATTTATTTGATAAAGATCTTATTATTCAAATCTATAAGAACCAGAATTCTTCTCCAAAAGATAAATGGTCTAAGAATATGAACCAACAGTTTTCAAAGGAAGAAATCCAAACTATGAACAATATGAAAAAATGTTCCAAATCACTAATAATAGAAAAAACACAAATTAAAGCAATTCTACCTTATATCAACAAAAATGACACATTAATATATTGTTAGTGGCTGTGTGTAAAATTAGTGTAGTCATTCTGAAAACAATTTAGAACTGTGTGAAAAAGTTACTAAGCTGTGTATACCCAGTGATATCACTATTAGGCCATATCCCAAAGAAATCAAAGACAGAGAAAGAGGAAAAGGATTCATCTACACAAAAAATATCTAACAAAGACCTAGAAACTAAGGAGGTACCCATTTATTGAGGAATAGTTAAGCAAAATGATGTGGTAAAGTAATGAAATATTATTGCACTATATAGAATTGATATAATACGTGGCATCAGAGAAAACTAAGAAGACCTTGTACAAAATCATATAGAGCAAAGTGATCAGAATGAGGAGAATATTTTCAATGAGTAAGGGAGATGAATTATATATATTTGAAAATGAAACTATTGTAGTAATATATATAGCAATAAACAAATTTAAAATAATTGTTAAAAATGTACATTTTACATGACTATTACTGCCTTCCCAGTTTGTCCTCTTAAGAGATTAAAAAGTAGAAGGGAGGGGGAGGAGGAAAATGACAAAAATTAGTTTGTTAATACCTTTATGTTCTCTTCCTCCCTTCCCCCATATGCTGTGGGGTTGCTACAGAGGAACTAAGAATGAGGAATAAGGAAAGGACAATCCTGCTGGGTACTTGCCTGACTGGGGAGACACCTAGAAGAAGATATAAGTAGAATTGCATCAAACTGCACAAGACAACATGAATTTTCTGAAAAGCAAAGACAGAGTCAAGATGGATATTAGCAAGGAGCCAGCCTGTTTTATTTCCTGCTGATGTTTTCCTAAAAAAAGATTTTAATAGCTAAATCATACTCTTTTCCACTTGAGCCAGGTTTAGGGACAAGTAATAATTGTATGCAGGGGCTGGAAATCAGCAGGAGGAATGGCCAGAACAGGGCAGTCAGCAGTTTTACTGTGAACAGAGACCAGAACCAGAAGAGTTTCCATATCAAATCTAGCTGTGAGAACCCACAAGTTACCATTTCCCCCAATAGTATCTGGAGGGTGAGGAAATGTTGGGGGCAGTTTGAATCTGAGCATCATGACAGGATCGCTCTAATGGCCTACTAAAAACCTCCCTCCAAAAGGAAAGTGGTGGTCTGGACTAATAATAAGAGCTGGCATTTATATACTGTTTTAAGGTTTGTGAAGCACTTTACAAATATTTTCATTTGATCTTCACAACAGCTAGGTGGCTCAGGAGATAAAACACTTGGTCTGGAGTCAGAAAGACCTGAGTTCAAGTCCAGCCTCAGACACTAGGAGTATGGCTCTAAGCAAGTTACGTAACCTTGTTTGTTTTAATTCACTGGAGAGATGGCAAAGCACTCCAGTATCTTTGCCAAGAAAACCCATATGAGGTCATGAAGAGTCCAATGTGACTGAACAACAGAGACAATAACCTTGGGAGAGTGGTTGCTACTACTGTCCCAATTTTACTGACACAGAAGTTAAATGACTTAACCAAGGCCATACACTTAGCACGTACCTATTGCTGAATATAAACTCAGAGCTTCCCTACTCCAGGGATTGCATGTCCACAGCACCACCAAGTGAACGAAAGAGAGATCTGAGGTTTAGGAATGCCTGAACACCAAGAGCAGGGAGGGGGGTGGGAAGGAGAAAGGAAGGAAGTGGTGAAGAAGGGAGAATGGGAAACTGAGAGGCACCCTGCCCATTGTGAGTACTTTGATGTATTTGATTTTATTCCTTTTTCTATGAATATGATGTTAATTTCCATATCATCTAATTATTCTGTTATCACAAAGATGTGTAAATGTGTTCAATTTTAAATAAGAAACTTAGATTTAGCAACAATATAGGAAAGATCAATAAGTACTAGAAACATGTATCATAGAGTACAACATTTCCAAACATTTCATAACTCTGACCCTGAAGGCAAAAAACTCTTTCAAGTTGGGACTCATTGTCTCCTACAATGTCTCATAGCTGTAGGAAAACCAACCTAAAAGTCCATTTACTTACTTTAAACATCCTATCTCCATAAACCATAGAAGCAAGAAATTATAAATCACTCACAACAATTAACTCATAATAAATGCTTTTTGCTTAAATTCTTCTTTTGCTTTTCCTGCCTAGGGCACTATATACTAGTCATCAGGAGCCAAAGATCACAAGCTACTTTCTTTTATTCCAGCCGGCACCCCCCATTTGAAATGTTTAGTCCACGTTGCCCCCATTGTTTGACTCAGATTGTAATTCACCACAGAATGCCTTTTCAGGCTGGTAGAGTAATAATTTTCCCAACCCATTGCTGCAGACTTAGAAATTGTGAGCATCTTCTCCTTTTGCCACCATGTCATTCTCATTTTCTCTCTTTTCAGTTGCACACTAGTTTGCATTTTTTCTTTTAACCTAAATGAAAATCTATGAGGATTTTCCCAATAAGATGTTTTATTTGATGCTAAATTATCATGTACCAAGTAGTACTTGAGACTATTCTTCCAAGGAGTACAAGCAAATGGTGAACTCCTTAAAAGTCTCTTTATAGCTATCTAAATCTAAATTTAATAGTCCCTAAGAATATCTATATACCAAAAATGTAAATTTTTCATTTCATGATTAAAAATGGAAGGTTCAAAAATACAAATAATGAGGAGAATTACACATTAGCATGACTGGATTTCAATAAAGATGTGAATATAAATATCAGATTGTTTATTTCTTCCAGAACAAATAGAAACTGTGTACAAAGATCATGAATATTCTTCAACGTTCTGCATATATTTTATTGAAAGCTATATTTTTAAATTCCTCTTCTGATAAGCAAATATTCTAATGTTCAGCAACAGCAATTTTGTCTATCATTTAAATACCATCTATTTTATCTTTGCAGAAAATATGGAGAGAAAGGAAGGTTTTGAGAGGAAGCAAATATGAATCTTTTGACTTCGGCACTAATCCAATCATTTTGTAGAACATTTTGCAACTATGCCCAAAGGGCTATAAAACTCTGAGTCAGCAATACTACCATTAGGTCCATATCCTTAAGAGGTCAAAGAAAAGAGAAAAGGAATCATATGTGTATAGCAGCTCTTTTGTAGTAAAGTACTGAAAATTGAGAGGATGCCTATAAAAGGGGAATGGCTGAGCAAGTTGTAGTATATGATTGTGATGGAGTACTATTGTCCTATAAGAAATGATGAGTGAGATGATTTCAGAAAAACCTAGGAAGACTTAAATGAACTGATGCAAAGAGAAGTGAGCAGAACAAGAACATTGCACACATTAACACCTATATGGTAAGAATGATCTTCTGTGAAAGATAGCTACTCTGATCATGACAATGATCCAAGACAATTCCAAAGGACCCATGGTGAAAAATACTATCCATCTCCAAAGAGAGAGTTTATGAATCCTGAATACAAATTGAAGCACATTTTAAAATTTCTTTCTTTATCTTTTGTTTGTTGCTGTCTTTTCTTTTTGCTGTCATTTTGTGCATGACCTCACATGTAAAATCAAAATCAAATTATTTGCCTTCTCAAGGAGGAGGCAGGAACTGGAGCAATGGAAAGAATTTGAAACTCAATTTTTTTAAATTTTTAATTACTGTTTAATTATTTAATTATTTTATTTATTTTAATTTAATTATTGTTTTTTTTAAGTATGTGTATTTGGAAAAATTTAACGAAATAAAAAATTAAAATAAAAATCTTTTTATAGATGTGGATCTTTCCCCCCAATTGGACCTGTGAATTTATTAATGAAAATAACTTTTTATAAGAAAACTCCTTTGATCAATGAAAATCAGCAACTCCTTTGGAACTCATAGTCTCATTTGCCTAGGGGCTCACATTATGTGTCAGAAGCTAGCCTGGAACTTCTATCATCCAAACTCTCTCCTATACCATGATGCTGTTCTCAAATGTTAATCTTTTTTTTTTTTATTTTAAATTTTTATTTTATTTGCATAACATATGTGTGGGTAATTCTTCAACAATAACCCTTACATAGCTTTCCGTTACAAATTTTCCCCCCAACTCCCCACCCCTCCCCTAGATGGCAGGATATCCACTACATGTTAATTATGTTAAAATATTGGCAAATCGAATATATGTATACATATTTCCAAACTTATCATTGGTGTGTAAGAAAAATCTTATCTACACAAACGATATATCAGATAAAGGAAACACAATGTAAGCAAACATCAATCAAGGAGTATGAGAATGTTATGTTGTGGTCCACATTTCGCATCCCTCTCTCTGGGTGTATATGGCTTTCTTCAGTGAACAATTGGAGGTGGTTTGAAACATATCATTGTTGAAGAGAGCCATGTCCATCAGAATTGATCGTCATATAGTACTGTTGTTGCCGTGTATAATGATCTCCTGGTTCTGCTCATTTCACTCAGCATCAGTTCATGTAAGTCTCTCCAGGCCTCTCTGAAATCATCTTGCTGGTCATTTCTTACAGAACAATAATATTCCATAACATTCATATACCATAATTTATTCAGCCATTCTCCAATTGAAGGGCATCTATTCAATTTCCAGTTTCTAGCCACTACAAAAAGGGCTGCCACAAACATTCTTGCACATGTGGGGCCTTTTCCTTCCTTTATGATTTCTTTGGGATATAAGCCCAATAGAAATGCTGCTGGGTCATAGGGTATGCACAGTTTGATAACTTTTTGAGCATAGCTCCAAATTGTTCTCCAGAATGGCTGTATCCGTTCACAGCTCCACCAACAATGCATCAGTGTCCCAGCCCTCCCACAACCCCTCCAACATTCATCATTAACTTTTCCTGTCATTTTAGCCAATCTGACAGGTGTGAAGTGGTATCTCAGGGTTGTCTTGATTTGCATTTCTCTGATCAATAGTGATTTGGAGCACCTTTTCATATGACTATAAATAGTTTTAATTTCATCCTCTGAAAATTGTCTGTTCATATCCTTTGACCATTTATTGATTGGAGAATGGCTTGAATTTTTATAAATATGAGACAATTCTCTATATATTTTAGAGATGAGACCTTTATCAGAACCCTTAAATGTAAAGATGATTTCCCAATTTATTGCTTCCCTCCTAATCTTGTCTGCATTGATTTTGTTTGTACAAAAACTTTTTAACTTAATATAGTCAAAGTTATCTATCTGGTTTTCAATTAAAAGTTCCAGTTCTTCTTTGGACATAAATTTATTCCATCTCCACAGGTCTGAGAGGTAAACTATATTATGTTCCTCTAACTTGTTTACAAAATCACTCTTTATATCCAGATCATGAACCCATTTAGATCTTATCTTGGTATGTGGTGTTAGATGTGGGTCAAGCCCTAATTTCTTCCACACTAGTTTCCAGTTTTCCCAGCAGTTTTTGTCAAATAGTGAATACTTATCCCAGAAGCTGGGGTCTTTGGGTTTATCAAAAACCAAATTGCTATAGTTATTGCCTAATTTGTCTTGTGATTCTATCCTATTCCACTGATCGACTACTCTATTTCTTAGCCAGTACCAAATGGTTTTGATGACCGCTGCTTTATAATATAGTTTTAGATCTGGTACAGCAAGTCCACCATCTTCAGCCTTTTTTTTCATTAATCCCCTTGAAATTCTAGACCTTTTGTTTTTCCAAATGAACTTTGCTACTATTTTTTCTAGATCTGTAAGATAATTTCTTGGGAGTTTGATTGGTATGGCACTAAATAAGTAAATTAGTTTGGGTAGTATTGTCATTTTTATTATATTCGCTCGTCCTACCCATGAGCATTTTAAGTTTTTCCAATTGACTAGGTCTGATTTGATTTGTGTGGAAAGTGTTTTGTAATTTAGTTCATATAGTTCCTGACTATCCCTTGGCAGATAAATTCCCAAATATTTTATACTATCAACAGTTATTTTGAATGGAATTTCTTTTTGTATCTCTTGCTGCTGAACTTTATTGGTAATATATAGAAATGCTGATGATTTATGTGGATTTATTTTGTATCCTGCCACTTTGCTAAAGGTGTGAATTGTTTCTAGTAGTTTTTTAGTTGAGTCTCTAGGATTCTCTAAGTATACCATCATGTCATCTGCAAAGAGTGATAATTTGGTTTCTTCACTACCTACTCTGATTCCTTTTATCTCTTTTTCTTCTCTTATTGCTAAAGCTAACATTTCTAATACAATATTAAATAGTAATGGTGACAGTGGGCAACCTTGTTTCACTCCTGATCTTATTGGGAATGGTTCTAGTTTGACTCCATTACATATGATGCTTGCTGAAGGTTTTAAGTAGATACTACTTATCATTTTAAGGAAAAGCCCATTTATTCCTATACTCTCCAGTGTTTTTAATAGGAATGGGTGTTGGATTTTATCAAAGGCTTTTTCTGCATCTATGGAGATAATCATATGATTTTTATTATCTTGGTTATTAATATAATTGATTATGCTAATAGTTTTCCTAATATTGAACCAGCCCTGCATTCCTGGTATAAATCCTACTTGGTCATGATGTATTATCCTGGGGATGACTTTCTGTAATCTTGTTGCTAAAATCTTATTTAAAATTTTTGCATCAATATTCATTAGGGAAATGGGTCTATAGTTTTCTTTCTCAGTTTTCTCCCTACCTGATTTAGCTATCAGCACCATATCTGTGTCATAGAAGGAATTTGGTAGTACACCTTCTTTCCCTATTTTTTCAAATAGTTTATATAGTATTGGGATTAATTGTTCCTTGAATGTTTGGTAAAATTCACATGTAAATCCATCTGGTCCTGGAGATTTTTTCTTAGGGAGTTGATTAATAGCTTGTTCTATTTCTTTTTCTGAAATAGGGCTATTTAAATAATTTATTTCCTCTTCTGTTAATCTGGGCAATCTATATTTTTGTAGATACTCCTCCATTTCATTTACATTCTCAAATTTATTGGCATAAAGTTGGGCAAAGAAACTCCTAATTATTACTCTAATTTCCTCTTCATTGGAGGAAAGTTCTCCCTTATCATTTTTGAGACTAATAATTTGATTTTCCTCTTTTCTTTTTCTAATCAAATTAACTAAAGGCTTATCTATTTTGTTGGTTTTTTCATAAAACCAACTCTTACTTTTATTTATTAATTCAATAGTTTTCTTATTTTCAATTTTATTGATCTCCCCTTTAATTTTCAGAATTTCCAATTTGGTATTTAATTGAGGGTTTTTAATTTGGTCTTTTTCTAGCTTTTTTAATTGTAAGCCCAGTTCATTAATCTTCTCCTTCTCTGTTTTACGCAAGTAAGCATCTAGAGATATAAAATTACCCCTTATAACCGCTTTAGCCGAGTCCCACAAATTTTGGTATGTTGTCTCATTGTTGTCATTCTCCTGGATGAAATTTTCGATTGTGTCTATAATTTGCTCTTTCACCCATTCGTTCTTCAGGATTAGATTATTTAATTTCCAAATAACTTGTGGCTTATTTTCTCCTGGCCTTATATTACATGTGAGTTTTATTGCATCATGATCTGAGAAGGATGCATTTACTATTTCTGCTTTTCTGCAATTGATTTTGAGGTTTTTATGCCCTAACACATGATCAATTTTTGTATAAGTTCCATGAACCCCTGAGAAAAAAGTATACTCCCTTCTATCACCATTCAATTTCCTCCAGAGATCTATCATACCTAACTTTTCTAGCCTTTTGTTAACCTCCCTAACTTCTTTCTTATTTATTTTGGAATTTGATTTATCTAATTCTGAGAGAGCAAGGTTGAGATCGCCCACTAGTATAGTATTACTGTCTATTTCTCCTTGCATCTCTCTTAA
>JAJPUD010003768.1:131260-148830 GCA_023553655.1 Myrmecobius fasciatus
GTGGCTTTCAGGGAGTCCGATAATCCTTAAGTTGTCTCTCCTGGATCTGTTTTCCAAGTCAGTTGTTTTTCCTAGGAGATATTTCATATTTTCCTCTATTTTTTCATTTTTTTGTTTTTGTTTAACTGATTCTTGAAGTCTTATTGAGTCATTTACTTCTATTTGTTCAATTTTAATTTTTAGAGTATTATTTCCTTCAGTTATCTTTTTTAGCTCCTTTTGTAGCTGGCCAATTGAATTTCTGGATTCAATGCATTCTTTTTCCATTTTGCCAGTTTTATTTTTCAGTGAATTGTTGTCTTTTTCCAATTCACCAATTTTGTTTTTCAGTGAATTGTTGTCTTTTTCCAATTCACCAATTTTGTTTTTCAGTTCACCATTTTTATTTTCCAGTGAATTGGTGATTTTTTCCAATTCACCAATTTTGTTTTTCAGTGAACTGTTTTCTTTTTCCAATTCACCAGTCCTATTTTCCAGTTTTTGATATTTCTGTTGCCCTGATCTCAATTTATTTCCCCATTCTTCTTCTAGCTCTCTTTTGAGATTCTTAATGCAATCTTCCAGGTAAGCCTTCTGAAAGGGAGACCAACTTAAGTCTGCCTTTGTGGCTTCATCTGGGATTGTTTTCATAATGTCAGGATCTGGGGACTGTTCTATTTTTTCTCCGTAAAAGCTTTCTATGGTGAGAGCTCTCTTCTGCTTCTTGCTCATGATTTAAAGTTGGGATATTGGTCAAAAGCCGAGAAAACTGCAACAATTTGTATTTGCCCTGGGGCAGTTTGCCGAGTTGACTTCCGGTCTGAGGCTGGTGGGGCTAGACCACGTTTTCAGTTTCTCTAGATCCACCCTTTACCAAAGGCAGATCTGTCAAAGCACCTGCCCGCAAGCAGAGCAAAGTGGCCCAGGCGTCTCCCAGGGGCTTCCTGGGTGCCCAAAATCCGCCCCTCTATCACAGCCCTGACTTCCGCCCCGGCTGGAGTCCGATCGCGACCAGCGGCCGATTTCCCCCGAGGCTAACCCTCTCCGGAGTTCTTTCAAGGTAGATCTTTTATAGAAGTGCGTTGTAGTCCAAATGCTTGGCGAGGACCTCACTCGGAAACCAGTTTTAAAGTTTACTTTGTCTGGGTTGGGGGAATGTTGGAGGGAGTTCAGAGAGAAAGCTGTTCGCAGTTCGCCATCTTGGCTCCGCCCCCCTCAAATGTTAATCTTAAAGAAAAGAAAAAAAATCTTTAAAAAATCATCTTGAAATGAAAATTTCAAGGTCTGGATACTAGTTCTAAGTGTAGCTAATTAGTTATATGGCTCCACTGGACTGGTCATTTCTCTGGACTCCTCAATTCAAATAGTGGTTTTTCTGACCAATAACATATAATTTTCTTATTCTTTATTTGCTCATTACTGAATCTATATTTTGCTGCAATAGTTATATCCTAAAATTTAATGTTTATACCTCTATCCCCATTCCTCAACTATAGGAACTTATAGCAAGCTTATAAAGACTACCTTTCTGTAGATTGATGGTAGATAGATATTTTTAGGGGCTTTTTAATAACATCACAGCTTCAATCCAGATAAATCTGGGAACATCTGGATTTGGCTCGCTTCTAAGGTATCCATGTCAACTAATCTACTAACAACCAAGACAACTAAAAAGCATTCAAACACAAATATTTATTACAAAATGATTAGGACGCGAATGCAACTGGCACTTGAGTCTATAAGCAAGTAATAAATTTGCAACAATAGGGAAGTTCCCATGATCTGATTAGAGTTGGTACTTTTTCACATATGCATCTTTTCACAGCCATAGACCTGTGTTTCTCTGAGTCTCTCTCCTACTTGCTTTGCTTGGTCTTAAAGGCTCATACTTGGTTCAGAAATTCATATATATTGATCCTTAATATTTTTTTGCTCTCAATTACTTCTGCTTATGTTTTCTACAATGTACCCTTGGACCACATCATTCTGAGAAACAGAATTTTTTTACCTTCATAAATAACTTAACAGGCAAGCACTTCCCCCTAGAAACTTGCATTGTTGAAAATATTCTCTAGGATGAACACATGGATCAGCACACTGGACATGTTGAAGCAATTAGCCCAGGAAATTCAGAATCCTGAAAACTCCCCTATGAGTCATAAAATTCCAAGGCTTCCAAAGAATTAAAGTTGAAGGTCGTACAAATGGCAAAGGAAAAGATGAATGGTAGATTTGGACACAGTATTACTGAAGAATTATACTAAAGAAACAGCATAAAAGACAACATCAGATAAATATATATGTCAGGGGGAAGAAGATGAGCCAATTGCAAGAGTTATGGATGATTGATACTCAGCATGGTCTATTATTATCCATGTAATGTCAAGCGAAATAGAGGAAGATCTCCACCACATTGAGTAGACCACCTGTGGAGAATTTAAGAGCAAATACTGGTAAGAGGATAGTGTGTTAAGAGAATTTTTGGTTTTATGAATACCATTTCCCTAAGATAGCTAGTCATATAGACAACTAGAGCTTGCAACTCAGATAATAAACTCATCAGTGACAAGAATTTCTGGCTCAGTTTTACTATCCTTATTATCCTTATTAAGTTAAGGTGAGACACAAACTCCAGCCTTGTTACTATTTGCTGATCAATTATTTTCCTTGATATAGATCTTTCCTTTCTCCATCCATTCTTTGATGTGTAAGTCTTTACCTTTTTCCCCTTTTTGCACTCTAAAAATTCCAATTGAATCCATCATGCCTTGCTTTATATAACATTATGAAAATGCTACTCGTGGCCCATTGGTTTTCATGCACCATGGGTCTGTGCTCTAAACATATATAAACTAGTTATTAAAATATATTTGAGTTGATAAGTATAATTGGCAGCAGTATATCTCAAGGAATCTCTGAATGTTTTTATATGAACAGGCAACCAAGGAAGGGCTAATCGCTGTATAATTGGAAGCAGTATCCACATAAAAAACATTTGACTTAGTGCCATGGCTGAAGTTAGTCTAGTAGATGGGTACATGCTTTCTCTGGCTCTTTAGGACTCTAGGGAGGGAAAGATGAAGGGAAGGAAGAGAGAGAGGGAAGGAGAAATAAAAGAGGGAGGGAGGGAAAGAAGGGAAGAAGAAAAGAAGGGAGGGAGAAAGAAGGAAGGAAGGGAGGGAGGAGGAAGGGAGGGAAAGAGAAAGGAGGGGCCAAAGGGAAGGAGAAGGGAAAGGAAAAAGGGAAAGCAGAGGGGAAAGATAGAAGGAAAAGAGAGGCATGCAAAGGAGAGAAAAGGAGAGGAGCATTTATTGAGTGCCTATTATGTGCCTATATGTGAGGGCCATCTGCCCTCTTCTTGATCTATCCTGGCCAGATGGTTCTGGATGTAAAAGTGAGGCAGGAGACCTTGTACAGCTTTCCCTCACTTATATCCAATTCACTTGCATGACATGGTATCATCTCCCTGATATCATAGTTCTCTTCAAGAACAAAGGACAAACAGCAACAACAGCAACAACTATGTGTCAGGCACTTCAATTTACAGACTAAGTGCTTTATAAATATTATCTTGTTTGACCCCAGGGAGATAGAAAGGTACTATTATTATTCCCATTCTATAGTTGAGGAAACTAAAGCAGAGATTAAATGACTTGTCCAAGGTCACACAACCAATAAGTATTTGAGATCTTCCTGACTCCAGACCCAACACTCTATCCACTGATCTGGAATATTATTAATTAAATATTGAGAAATGATTAATATGCTGGAGGATTAAGAGAAACTTGGGAAAACTTGCATGAACTGATGCCAAAAAAATTAGCAGAACCAAGAGGATAATTTACACAATGCACATATTAATGATGTGAAAGAAAACAATTTTGAAAAACCTCAAAACTCTAATCAAAGCAATGAACAACAATGACCTCAAAAATGTGATACCCTCCATCTTTTTAGAAGAGAGGAATTGGACTAGAGGTGCAGAATGATACATGGATTCTCAAAGTCAATTTGTTATTTTTTTCATTTATGAAGCCTCTCTGTACAATCAGTGAAGGTACTTAACACAGGCTAGTAAAGTTCAAGACCATTCATCTCAGATTACCTTTTGACTTTCCCTCCCTTGGGTGGTCCTTTTTATGGCAAATATTCACTCAGAATGCAAAAAAAAATTGAAGAAAAGCATCCTAAAGGAGAAACAGGAGGCAATATGTGCCAAGTGAGTAAAACCACTACCACAGTCACCACTTTCTCTCAGACAACAATATATTCAGGCTGAGACCTTGAATTCAAGAGCCCTGAGAAGAGCAGTGCCTTTAAGAATATCAATATTATGTTCCCAATTGAGCTACCACTGAGGGAAGCCAGTCCTTTAGACAAAGAACCTTCCTTGCCAAAATCAAAACTAACCATTGGTCAGCTGCTATCATTAAGAAGGTAAATCCAAAAGTCCTAAGAATGGCAGTATTTCCAAGCTAATGCTCCTGCTTCCAGCCTAGTTCCCATAGTCATAACCTATAGAAGCAACTGTTATGGAGATTCAGATCTCCCATACTTGATGTAATTATGGCAACTGCTTCTGTGGGTGACAAAGCCCTTTTTGCCTCTTCAGTAACCAAAGCTCCTAAAGACCCAAAAAAGAAATTTCTTGCCATCAATAGTCCTTGGAAATGTTAATTGGTTTAGAATCAGAAACATCTATAATATTATCAGTGAAAATGACATTAAAGGAGATGCTTTGCCATTGTATCCTAAGGACCATGGATAAGACCTTTCCCTCTGACTTGAGGCTGAAATCTCTTATATCTCTTGTCTCCCCAATCAAAATGTGAGCTCTTCAAGAATACAGAATATCTTTGTATTTCTGTTTATATCTACATTAAAGCAAACTATAACTAGATAGATAGTAAATACTTCTTAATTATAAAATTGGAATCTTCTCTTCCATATTCCAGTACTATCCAGGATGATTCAGTCAGGTCCAGAATCTGTTCTGATCTAATATACTTACAGACAATAACTGTTATTTTGTATTTGTATACTCAAAAATTAGAACAGTACATTACACATAGTAAGATCTTAATGAATGCTTTTTCATTCATTTCTGTATGTATGTATGTATTTCTAATGCCTCATCATGAAGTAGATATCATCTCAAGTTAGCAGACTCCAAGATCTAGGAAATGCTACTAAGGAAGAAAGTCTTCATGTGCAAAGAAAGATGTGAAGAAACTCATCATAATAATTGCTAGTACTAATTTAGAGGACCACAAGAACACTCAAATACTTAAATTATGGAAGGGTTGCAATCTATTCCAGGGAATGGATTTTTTTCAGGCATTAACTTATAAAATCATTTTAGAGTTCTTAAATTTTCAGTTGATTCAAAGTTAGGGAAGACTGGTTATAGGAGTGTTTGTGATTTAAATGCCCACCTCAATCAGGGATGTTTACATGTAGAAGTAGATTGGAAACATGAAAAGAAAATTACTGTGGCCATGATGGACTCACAGGGGAGAAAGGGAGAGTTCTCTTAAATTTGTGGATGTACATGTGCAAGGTTAAAATAATTTCTGATATCAATTATGAGCTACCAATATTTAAAGCAGTGGCATAAAGATGTAACTATAATCTGAAGCAGGATGGGGAAAAAATTGAAGATAATTCTTGCCCTTTTCTGACTTCCCTCAAATAAAGACATTTTTCTGTTTTGTTTAAAGCTTCCTTCAAGCTTCTCAATTATCTCCAAAATCTTTTTTTGAGATTTTCAAAATTAAGCTGCATTTTGGAAGGAAAGAATATATAATTTACATTTTTTCCACTTCTCCATTTTGCCCCCATTCACTTTTCATTACAAAACAGTTTTTTTAGAAAGTTTTCTGTTAAAGAATGACAAAAAAAAATAAGTAGTAAATGAAACATAATTGATTTTTTTTTTCTCTTGGAGGAACTTCTGTGATATCTATAACAAGAAAAGATTTTTTACAAATCCATACTCCCTAAATCCTGCGAATAATGCTAAACTATCTATCCCTTATAGCCATATATATGGCTTTATGCGTAGAGTTAATAGTATTTCTAAGAACATATTTTCCATTTATTTGGTTCAATTTGGGATTATAATTTTTCAAGCACTTAATTAAAATTGGAAATGAATTAGTTGATGGGGCAGCTAGGTGGCGCAGTGGATAGAGCACCAGCCCTGAAGTCAGGAGGACCTGGGTTCAAATCTGGTCTCAGACACTTCCTAGCTGTGTGACCCTGGGCAAGTCACTTAACCCCAATTGCCTTAGCAAAAAGCAAAAAAAAAAAAAAAAAAAAGAAATGAATTAGTTGAAACTTCCAATATATAAGAGATAACATCATATTTCCATTAAAAATGCTAACTCTGCTCCCTTCAAAAATAGTATGTTAGATGAACATGCAAGAATAACACTAAATTATTTTAAATAAATTAGTTAAATTAATTATAGTTATTTCTGTATTATTTATTTAAATTAGTTGTTTATTTTTAATTTTTATTTATATTATTTATTGTTTTAATCATTCAATAATTACATGTAATATATGATATAATTCATACTAGTTTTATTTAAGTTAATTATATTGTATTTACCTTTTGATAAAACATAGTTGATTCATATTTCAAAGAGTAAGAATAGCATAGACCAATCACAAATATTAGCACCCAAATTCTCCAGGGTGAGGTGCCTTGATCCCATTTTTTTCTTCAGTGTTTTTCCATCCTTTTTATGCTTATCTGAGGACCATAGTATTGAAAGAAAGATCATAAGCAAAGATGTAAATAACACAAAAATCATCTAGTCTTAATCTCTCATTTATAGATTAGGAAATTGAAGGCCTGAAAGATTAAGAGATTTGTACATGGCCATAAAGATATTAAGTCTTTGAACTAGGACTATATCACTTTCGAAAAATTAATGCTTATTTATCTTTTATTTTTATTATTTATATATATGTGTGTGTATGCCTCACTTCTACCCTGTTCTATGAAGAATATGAAGAGTTCATCGAAGAATGAGAAGATATATGAATTGATACAAAGTAGAATAAACAAAGACAGAAAAAATATATACATAATGAATGCACAATGATGGGGTAAAGGAATTTAATAAAACTGAATGCTATCTAATTATAAGTCAGACTTGGCCCTGGGAGTTATAGAAGTGGCTAACGATAAGTATAAAATATTGCATATCCTCTCAGACTAGATTGATGTGTTGGTTGACTTTGACTTTACTGACCTGCTTTTTTCCATCTTTGAATATTTTTTTCTTGGGATCCAAATGAAATAATTTAAAGGAGCACAAAAAACAAAATATATTCCTCCCAAGAAGAGTAGATTTTATATTTTAATATTTGATCAATACTTCATATGTTTAGGTTATAACAGAAGGAGAGATGCAGCACACAACTCCGGAGGAGGAAAAGCATTCTGGGCTAGTTTGGACTTCCCAATTTGCTAGTTTAAAAAAGTGACTAACTTGTATGCAGGTATTCTATTTTGGCCAGAAACTCTGAGAGTCTTCCTCTCACAGATTTATTTTTTTATTTGTTTAGATTTTTTTTTTCTTGGGGGTAGAGGGGAAAGAAACTAGGTGAAAGAGGAGATTCTTTGCCTTAATTTCTACCTAGCCTTAATCACTGAATGGGTTCAGCCTCAATCAAACTGAGATTTGTTGAAGACCTTAGCTTAAAAAGGCCAAGATCCCCCATTGTATCTAGTGCCATTTCCAGGCATCCTGATCCTGAACCCAGACGGCTCTGGAGGGGAAAGTGAGGTAGGCCATGTTGCCAGCCTTCCCTCACTTAAATCCAATTCACTTGTGTGTCATGGCATCCCCTCACTGATTTATGATCCTCTTCTAGAACAAAGAACTAAAAGCAACAACAGTAGATCGAACTAGAGAAATAGCTTGAATAGAGCACCTCCTGGTGGCTAAATCCAACATTGAATTCTGAGCTATCAAATCCAGTATATACTGGAATTTTAGCAATGTAAACAGCTGAGTGAATACATACAAATACCACATTATGGATATCTGCCATGGATATCTGTTTAGTTCATGGGCCTATGTCATAAGTGAAGATACTCATTCTAGGATAATTTTTATGTTTTTATGTTTTTGAGCAAAGGATAATTCTTTCATCAGCTGAAATTTTTTTCTTCTGATTGTTGAAATGTCTTCTTAATTTGAATTATTCATTTTTTGGTTTAGATTCTGAATTTTTTCCTTTCAGATTTTCTTTTCTTGGTGCTATAGTCCTGAAATTTAGCCATGATATTCCTTGGGGTTTCAATTTTGGGGTCTCCTTCAGGAGGTGATCGGCGAATTCTTTCAATGGTGATCCCACCCTTTGATTCTACAATCTCAGGGCAGTTTTCTTTCAGGACTTCCTGGAAGATAGTGTTTAGATTCCTCCTTTCATCATTGCTTTCAGGAAGTCCAATAATCCCTAGATTGTCTCTCCTAGATCTATTTTCCAAGTCAGTTGTTTTTCCTAGGAGATATTTTATATTTTCTTCTAATTTTTCATTTTTTTGTTTTTGTTTGACTGATTCTTGAAGTCTTATTGAGTCATTCACTTGCATTTGTTCAATTCTTAATTTTAAAGTGTTGTTTTCTTCAGTTACCTTTTTAAGCTCCATTTGTAACTGGCCAATTGAATTTTTTTGTTCATTGCACTCTTTTTCCACTTCACTAATTTTATTTTTCAATAGATTGGTGTGTTTTTCATATCTCTTTTGCAGGGCATCATATCCTTCTTGCAAGATATTGTATCCTTCTTGCACTAATTTCAATTTATTTTCCCATTTATCCTCCAGCTCTTTTATTAGGTTCTTTAAGCAATCTTCCAGAAAGGCCTTTTGAAAAGGGGACCAGTGATGGTCCTTGCTGATTTCCTCTTGAGTTTTGTCTAAAGGAACCTCTGGATCTGGGGTCTTCTCTTCTTTCTCTTTATAAAAGCTGTCCATGGCGAGAGCTCTCCCTTACCTCTTCATCTTCTTTTTTTTAGACAGCGTGGATATCCCTTCAAGGCAGGGGGAAAAGGCTGAAACAGCCAGCTGAAGATTTTGCCCTGGGGCGCTTTGGCGGATCAATTCAAGGTGCTGGGCCGGTGGGGGCCAGGACCAAGTCTGAATTACTCCTCAAACAAGGCAAGCCCGTCAGAACACCTGCCCCCAACCAGGGCAGAGTGTCCCGAGTACTCCAGACAAACTCCAGGTGTTTGGAATTTGGAGTTTGGAGCCTGGAGTTTTTTGCCAGGATGAGCTGAGCTGAGCTGAGCTGAGTCCCACCCTCACTTCCGCCCTACACCAGAGTTCTCTGACACCGGAGTCCTCTGTTTATCCCTCTGTCCGAGCTAGACAAACCTGATGTGAAGTTTTTCAGAGATATCTGCAAGCAGTATCCAAATATTTCCTGATTCGTTGACTTGAAGATCAGTTCAGAGGCTTATTTTATTGTTGATTTGAGAGAAGTTCGGAGGAGGACGCAGAGAGTCACCTTTTCACTCTGCCATCTTGGCTCCGCCTCCCAGATTTTCTTTTCTTGAGCTCAATCTATACTTCATAGGATTCTAAATGAATTGTTTTTGTGAATGTAATTGATTATTATTCTATTATGAATGTTGCCTACAATGGCACTGTTAATCACTTCTGCTTGGAGTTAATAATAATATGGATTACACTAATTCCTAACTAAATATCATTGATTTCAGTGAGTCTGCCTTTTCATAGTCTAAGTGTATGTTCCTCAATTATCATTATTACAAAATACCATATGTTGTTTGCATTTGCATATTTATTTTAGTGCTTCTATTACTATACACATTTGCATAATTGCTATGTTTATTTGCATTAGTTGTGTTAACTTAAGTTTTAACAAGAATTTGTACAAAATAAAAAGCAAAAAAAAATTTTAATATAGTGTGAAGTAAATGATATAAAAATCTGAAAGGAACCAATGTGGTTGATGTAGACATCAAATGAGGGTTGTTACCAAAAGCTAGAGTTTGATCATGTGAAAATTTCACAATGGTCATTCTCTTTGGCAAAAGGTAGATTTATTTAGTGAAATAGGTTAAGAAAAAATGAAGGAATACAATAGATACCAGGAATGGAAAATATGAAATAGAGTTGGGAAAGCACAGAAAGGAGTTTTAATAATTAATGATGGAAATAGTGGAACTTGCTATTTACCAAAAGAAAGAAAATACTCCATGAGGTTGGGACGTGCTCTTAACTGGTGGGCTAAATCCTGAAAGGAATTTAGTACCCTAAAAAGAGTTAGGTATAAGAAGGGGAAATGGGGTTGAGAAGTATTATAGAGGAGAGATTATGACATGGAGAAAGGGGAAGGAGAAAGATACTAGCAGCAGAGTGCTCCTACAGACTGACCCAAAGGAGGGCACCAGGAAAGCCATGGACCATTAGTAGATTTTAACTTCAGGGATATAACTGGGATTTCTGACAGCGCATGGCAAAGTAAGGCTGCCCAAGACCCCTGCAGAAGGTGGACCTCAGGGGTTTGACCTAATTTAGATTTCTGACTGGAAGACCTCCCCAGAAGATGGGACCAGAAAGCTGCCTGCCTCAGGGATTATTCTTTATCAATTCTTCAATTTCCTTCTGCTAACCACATCCAACATTGAAGATCTCATCAGGACTGCTAAGAGTATAGAAAGAAGGATTTTTTTAATTGAAAGGAGATTTTTTATTTATATTTTTATTACAAGTAAAAACAACTTTTCACATTCATTTTTTTTTAATTTTGAGTTGAAATTCCCTCCCATTTTCCCTGCTCTCCCCCTTCAAAAAGAAGGCAAGTAATTTGACATAGATCTTCAGTCACGCAAAATATATTTCCATATTACTCATGTTGCAAAAAAATAGATCAAAAAGAAAAAGGAAATTGTGGGTTTTTTCTTTAAATATGCTTTGATCTGCATTCAGACTCTATCAATTCTTTCTCTGGAGATGGATAGCATTTTTCATCATCAGTCCTTTTAAATTGTCTTGGCTCATTGTATTGCTAAGAATGGCTACTTCATTCACTATATATCATTGTATGCTATTGCTGCTGTTAGTGGAGGACAATGTTCTCCTTGTTCTGCTAATTTTACTTTGCATTTCATATAAGTCTTTCTAGGTTTTTCTGAAATCATCTGCTCATTATTTCTTATAGCACAATAGTATTCCACCAAAATCATGTGCCACATTTCCCAAGTGATGGGCATTCCCTCAGTCTCTAATTTTTTGCCACCACAAAAAGAACTATTATATTTTTAGATATATAGGTCATTTTCCTTTTTTTAAAATTCTCTTTGATATATAGACCTAGTTGTGGGATTGCTGGGTTAAAGGGTACACCTAGTTTTATAGCTCTTTGGCTGTAGTTCCAAATTGCTCTCCAGAATCAGTTAAATCAGTTAGATCAGTTCATATTTTCACCAGTAGTGCTTCAGTGTTCCAATTTTTCCACATCCCTTCCAATACTTGTCATTTTTCTTTTCGGTATGTTAGCCAATCTGAAAGGTAATAGGGCAGGGTACCTCCAGTACAATTTTAATTTATACTTTTCTAATCAATAGTGATTTAGAGCATTTTTTAATATGACTATAGGTAGCTTCAGAAAACTTAGTTCATATCCTTCAACCATTACCAATTGGGGAATAACTTGTATTCTTATGAATTTGACTCAGTTCTTTTTATATTTGAGGAATGAGGCCTATATCAAAGAAATTTATTGTAAAAAAAATTTTCCTATTTTCCTGCTTTCCTCCTAATCTTGGGTTGCATTAGTTTTGCTGGAGCAAAACCTTTTAAATGTAATGTGAGCAAAATAATCAATTTTATATCCCACAATGCTCTCTATCTAGTTTGGTTATAAGGTCTTCCTTTATCCATGGATCTGGCAGGTAAAATATTCCATGCTCCTCTAATTTGCTTATGATATCCTTTATTCTAAATCATGTATCCATTTTGACCTTTTCTTGGTATATGGTGAGATATTGGTTTGTACCTAGTTTTTACCAAACTGCTGTCCAATTTTCCCAGCAATTTTTGTCAAATTTTGAATCTTTGTCTCAAAAATTGGGATTTTTGCTTTTATCTACCACTAGATTATTATGGCTACTTGCTACTGTGTATTGTGTACTTAATCTATTCCATAGATCCATCACTCTTATTTTTTAGCCTGTACTAGACTGTTTTTATAATTACCATTTTTAATACAATTTAGGATTTGGTACTGCTAGGCTACTTTCCTTCACTTTTTTTCATGGATTCTATTGATATTATTGACCTTTTTTGTTTGTCCAAATAAATTTCATTTTTTTCTAGCTTTATAAAATAACTTTTGGTAGTATGGTGCCAAATAAGTAAATTGATCTATCCACAATTTTCTAATTGTGAAGTATTCTGTAATTGTGTTCACCTAGTTCATGTTGATAGGTAGACTTCCAAGTATTTTATATTGAATGTATTACTTTAAATAAAATTTCTCTTTCTATATCTTCCTGTTAGATTTTGTTGGTGATATATAAAAATGCTGATGATGTATGTGGGTTTATCTTCTCTCCTGTAATTTTGCTGAATTCGTTAATTATGTGGACTCTTTCAGTTGATTCTCTAGATTTCTGTATACTATTATATCATCTGAAGAGTGAGAAGTTTTGTTTTTTAATTACCTATTTTAATTCCTTCAATTTATTTTTCTTCTATTGCTACCATAGTTAGAATTTCTATTATAATATTGAATAATAACAGAAACAATGGACATCCTTGCTTCACCTCTGAATTCAATGGGAATGCTTCTAGATTATCCTCATTACAGATAATGCTTGATGATGGTTTTAAATACTAATCATTTTAAGGAAAACTCCAGTGATTCCTATTCTTTCTAGTGTTTTTATAGAAATGTGTTATGTTTTGTCAAAAGCATTTTTCCTTAAGATAACTATTATTTTTGTTATTGAGATGGTCAATTAAACTGAAGGTTTCCTAATATTGAGTCAGCTCTACATTCTTGGTATAAATCCCACCTGATCACAGTGTGTAATCTCTGTGATATATTTCTATCATCTCCTTGTTAATAGTATTTTATTTAAAATTTTTGCATCAATATTTATCAGGAAATTAATTATTCTATAGTTTTCTTTCTCTGTTTTTGCTTTTCCTGGTTTATGTATCAATACCATATTTGTGTCATAAAGGGAACTTGGTAGAATTCTTTCTTTGCCTATTTTTCCATACTAAGAAGAGTTTTAAGAGATTTAGGGAAATGTGAAGTGATGACTAACAATTACAATAAAACATGTCATGTTCTGTCTAAGGTGCTAGAAATAGCTAGTAACTCAAAAATTACTAACATAACAACTAAGAGCAGTTCTAGAAATTGATCACAAAGACTCCCACTAAAGAGGGGATTTTTAGTCAATCTAAAATAATACAAGGCAGAGAAAGTTTGCCAATGAATGAAATAAAGGGCTTGATTAAGTTTGAAAAAGATACATGATCTGGTATGGTGATGATGTCTTGAGATGAAGAGAAATTACAGGTATAAGTTAAGAATCGGAAACAGCATGGAGTCCTCCTGGAGAAGAATCAAGGAAAGCAATCTGTCATTCAACTTACTAAAGCACTGGCATGCACCTGAAAAATAAACTTTTAAAGGGATAACCTGCTGGTTATCCAGAATTAAAGTGACAAATGCTACATCTGAAAGGAAGATTGCAAATCCTAAAGAAAAAGAAAAAAACTTAGTAGGAGTAATTGCAAAAGTGAGAGAGTAAAATTTTGGTTGGCTAAGATGCAAAACAAGTATGCTAAGTTCTTCAATATTTTTTAGCTCCAAAAGGAAAAATTCTGTGCAAAGTTATCAACCTCATTTTTGTTCTCCAGAGTCAATGAAATCCAATGGCAAGACAAAAGTCAAGACCATGGGTCATAGAAGGAAAGCAGGAATTTACCATTACAATCCAAGACACAAGGATCATAGAAAAAATTAATTCATTTAAAAAGATAGAGCCAGATAGATGGAGCCAAGATGGCAAACTGCAGACAGCATCCTCTGTGAGCTCCTGAGACCTTCCCTCAAACCCAGACAAATTGAGCCTCCGAACTGGTTTTGGAGTGAGGGCTCCACCAAACACTTGGACTACAACGCACTTCTATCAAATATCTACTTTGAAAGAACTTCTGAGGTCAGTTTTAGACAGGCAGGGGATCGAGCAGCTCCCAGCGCTCAGACGCCAGGGTGCAGTCGGGGTGCAAGTCCGGGGCTGGGATGGACCAGAAGATTTTAGGCTGCCAGGAAGTCCCTGGGAGACGCTTGGGCCACTTTGCTCTGCTTTCAGGCAGGTGCTTTGGAAGGTCTACCTTTGATAAGGTGGATTGAGAACAGCTGAAAGTGTGGTCCTAGTGCGGATCTAGCCAGATCAGCCCCAGACCGGAAGTCAGCTTGGCAAACTGCCCCAGGACAAATTGAAATCCCTGCTGCTGCTGCTGCTGCTGCAGAATTCCCTGCTGGTGACTGATACCTCTGCTGAAAATCATGAGCAAGAAAAAGAGAGCTCTCACTTTAGACAGCTTTTACAGAGAGAAACTAGAGAAGTCCCCAGATCCTGAGATTCTGAAAACAATCCCAGATAAAGCCACAGGGGTGGAATTAAGCTGGTCTCCCTTTCAGAAGGCTTACCTGGAAGATTGCATAAAGAATCTCAAAAGAGAGCTAGAAGAAGATTGGGGAAATAAATTGAGAGCAGTGCAAGAAGGAAATATCGCCCTGCAACAGAGATGTGAAAAACTGGAAAATAAGTCTGGTGAATTGGAAAAAGACAACAATTCACTGAAAAACAAAATTAGTCAACTAGAAAAAGACAACAATTCACTGAAAAACAAAATTAGTGAATTGAAAAAAGACAGCAATTCACTGAAAAACAAAATTGGTGAATTGGAAAACATTACCAAATCACAAGAAAATAAAAATAGTGAATTGGTAAAAGACAACAATTCACTGAAAAATAAAATTAGTGAATTGGAAAAAGACAACAATTCACTGAAAAATAAAATTGGCAAAATGGAAAAAGAATGCAATGAACCAAAAAATTCAATTGGCCAGTTACAAAAGGAGCTAAAAAAGATAGCTGAAGGAAATAATACCTTAAAAATTAAAATTGAACAAATTGAAATGAATGACTCAATAAGACTTCAAGAATCAGTCAAACAAAAACAAAAAAAATGAAAAAATAAAAGAAAATATGAAATATCTCCTAGGAAAAACAACTGACTTGGAAAACAGATCCAGGAGAGACAATCTAAGGATTATTGGACTCCCTGAAAGTCACGATGAAAAAAAAGAACCTTGATGCTATCTTCCAGGAAATCATGAAAGAGAATTGCCCTGATGTTTTAGAATCAAAAGGCAAAGTTGGCATTGAAAGAATTCACCGATCACCTCCTGAAAGAGACCCCAAAATTAAAACCCCAAGGAATATCGTGGCCAAATTTCAGGACTATCGCACCAAGGGAAAGATATTACAAGCTGCTAGAAAAAAACAGTTCAAATACGGAGGAACTCTCATTAGAATTACACAGGATCTGTCAGCTTCCACATTGAAGAATCGAAGGGCCTGGAATCAAATATTCTGAAAGGCAAAAGAACTTGGATTACAGCCAAGAATAAGCTATCCAGCTAGAATGAGCATCATCTTCCAGGGAAGAAGATGGTCATTCAATGATACAGGAGAATTTCACCTATTTCTAATGAAAAGACCAGATCTGAACAAAAACTTTCACCTCCAAACACAGAACTCTAGAAAAGCGTAAAAAGGTAAAAAGGAAAGAACTCTCAAGAACTATAACTCTACTAGAGGTATCCTTAAAGAATGGGGGTATAATTTGATTTTACTTTGATAATAATCGGAAAGAAATTAGAGGTGGAAGGTACAGCATACTGTAAAAAAAGGGGGGGAAGGGAATGGAGGTAAAATAAAGTAAAAATAAAAAGGAGGTAAAATAAGGCAAAGTCTCATGAAGAGACATAGAAAATCTAATATAATTGAGGGAAAGAAGGGAGGGTGATGAGTATTCTTACTCTCATTAGATTGGGCTCTAAAAGAGTATATCAGACGCATTTGATTTCAGGGAAAAACTTGGCCCCCTGTATAGGGAAGTAGGAGGGAAAGAAGGAAAAGAAAGGGATAAATTAATAGAAGGATTAGAGGAAAGGTGTAAAAAAGAGAGAGGAGGGGGGAGGACTGTTAGAGGGAGGTGGTCATCAAAAACAAAATACTGGGGAAAGGGGAAGGGAGTAAGGGGAAAGGGAAGAGAAAAATATAACTTTGGGTAAATAAGATAGCAGGAAATATAGATATAGTCATTTTAACTTTGAATGTGAATGAGATGAACTCTCCAATAAAACAGAAATGGATAGCGGACTGGATTAAAAGCCAGAATCCTACAATATGTTGTTTACAAGAAACACATCTAAAACATAGAGATACATACAGAGTGAAGGTAAAGGGCTGGAGCAGAATCTTTTATGCTTCAAGTGAACAAAAAAAAGCAGGGGTAGCAATCCTTATCTCAGATCAAGTAAAAGCAAAAATAGATCTAATTAAAAGAGATAAGGAAGGAAACTATATTTTACTAAAGGGTACCATAGACAATGAAGAGGTATCAATACTAAACATATATATATGCACCAAGTGGTATAGCATCCAAATTCCTAGACGAGAAACTAACAGAGATGCAAGGAGAAATAGACAGTACAACTATGCTAGTAGGGGATCTCAACCTTGCTCTCTCAGAATTAGATAAATCAAACCACAAAATAAATAAGAAAGAAGTTAGAGAGGTAAACAAAATGTTAGGAAAGTTAGGTATGACAGATCTCTGGAGGAAATTGAATGGTGATAGAAGGGAGTATACTTTTTTCTCAGGGGTTCATGGAACTTATATGAAAATTGATCATGTGTTAGGGCATAAAAACCTCAAAATCAAATGCAGAAAAGCAGAAATAGTAAATGTATCCTTTTCAGATCATGATGCAATAAAACTCACATGTAATATAAGGTCAGGAGAAAATAGACCAAAAGTTAATTGGAAATTAAATTATCTAATCCTGAAGAATGAATGGGTGAAAGAGCAAATTATAGACACAATCAATAATTTCATCCAGGAGAACAACAATAAGGAGACAACATACCAAAATTTGTGGGATACGGCCAAAGCGGTAATAAGGGATAACTTTATATCTCTAGATGCTTATTTGCATAAAATAGAGAAAGAGAAGATCAATGAATTAGGGTTACAATTTAAAAAAACTAGAAAAAGAGCAAATTAAAAACCCTCAATTAAATACCAAATTGGAAATTCTGAAAATAAAAGGGGAGATTAATAAAATTGAAAATAAGAAAATTATTGAATTAATAAATAAAACTAAGAGTTGGTTTTATGAAAAAACCAACAAAATAGATAAGCCTTTAGTTAATTTGATCAGAAAAAGGAAAGAGGAAAATCAAATTGTTAGTCTCAAAAATGATAAGGGAGAACTTTCCTCCAA
>JAJPUD010003768.1:153830-229557 GCA_023553655.1 Myrmecobius fasciatus
GGGAATCTATTTGCCAAGAGAATGTCAGAAACTATACGAACTAAACTACAAAACACTTTCCACACAAATAAAATCAGACCTCGTCAATTGGAAAAACATTAAGTGCTCATGGGTAGGCCGAGCAAATATAATAAAAATGACAATACTACCCAAACTAATTTATTTATTTAGCGCCATACCAATCAAACTCCCAAGAAATTATTTTACAGACCTAGAAAAAAATAGTAGCAAAGTTCATTTGGAAGAACAAAAGGTCAAGAATTTCAAGGGAATTAATGAAAAAAAAAAGATAGATGAAGGTGGCCTTGCTGTACCAGATCTAAAATTATATTATAAAGCAGCGGTCATCAAAATCATTTGGTACCGGCTGAGAAATAGAGCAGTCAATCAGTGGCATAGGATAGGATATCAGGACAAGCTAGGTAATAATGTTAGCAATTTAGTGTTTGATAAACCCAAAGACCCCAGCTTTTGGGATAAGTACTCACTATTCGGCAAAAACTGCTGGGAAAATTGGAAACTAGTGTGGAAGAAATTAAGGCTGGACCCACACCTAACACCGCACACCAAGATAAGATCTAAATAGGTTCATGATCTAGATATAAAGAGTGATATTATAACCAAATTAGAGGAACATAGGATAGTTTACCTCTCAGGCCTGTGGAGACGGAATAAATTTATGTCCAAAGAAGATCTGGAACTCTTAATTGAACACCAGATAGATAATGTTGATTATATTAAGTTAAAAAGTTTCTGTACAAACAAAACTAATGCAGACAAGATTAGGAGGGAAGCATCAAATTGGGAAATCATCTTTACATTTAAGGGTTCTGATAAAGGTCTCATCTCTAAGATATATAGAGAATTGTCTCATATTTATAAGAATTCAAGCCATTCTCCAATTGATAAATGGTCAAAGGATATGAACAGTCAATTTTCAGATGAGGAAATTAAAACTATTTATAATCATTTGAAAAGGTGCTCCAAATCACTATTGATCAGAGAAATGCAAATTAAGACAACTCTGAGGTACCACTACATACCTGTCAGATTGGCTAAAATGACAGGAAAAGATAAAGATGACTGTTGGAGGGGATGTGGGAAGACTGGGACACTGATGCATTGTTGGTGGAGCTGTGAACAGATCCAGCCATTCTGGAGAGCAATTTGGAGCTATGCTCAAAAAGTTATAAAACTATGCATACCTTTTGACCTAGCAGTGTTTCTATTGGGCTTATATTCCAAAGAAATCATAAGAGAAGGAAAGGGCCCCACATGTGCAAGAATGTTTGTGGAAGCTCTTTTTGTAGTGGCTAGAAACTGGAAACTGAATGGATGCCCATCAATTGGAGAGTGGTTGAATAAATTCTGGTATATGAATGTTATGGAATATTATTGTTCTGTAAGAAACGACCAGCAGGATTATTTCAGAGAGGCCTGGAGAGACTTGCATGAACTAATGATCAGTGAAGTGAGCAGAACCAAGAGATCTTTACTCACGGCAACAACAATACTATATGAGGATCAGTTCTAATGGACATCACTCTCTTCAACAATGAAATGCTTCAAACCAATTCCAATTGTTCGGTGAAGAGAGCCATATACGACCAGGGAGAGGGATGTGAAGTGTGGACCACAACATAACATTTTCATGTTCTCTATTGAGGTTTGCTTGCATTGTATTTCCCTTATCAGATTATTCTTTCTTGTAGATATGATTTCTCCTGCACAAAAAAAATGATGCAATAACTATACATATATTCGATTTCTTAAGTATTCTAATATAATTATCATGTAGTGGATATCCTGCCATCTAGGGGAAGGGTGGGGAGTAGGGGGGAAAAATTTGTAACAGAAAGCTTTGTAAGGGTTAATGTTTAGGAATTACCCATACATATGTTTTGCAAATAAAAAGTATTAATAATTTTTAAAAAATGATAGAGCCAGAGGTCACAGCTTACTGATGCAAGATCATCAACACAGTACAACCAAAAGAGAGTTATTGTTTACAAATGTGGACTAGAATAGATAGTCACCCATGAATTATATAATATTCAATCAAGTACCATGCCTTTGGGATATCTAGAAGGGATGTTTGTTGATATTTAGTGAGGCAAACTCCAACCTATTTGAGGACTAGCAGAATATTCCAAGCAGCAACTAGGCATTTGATACCTGAACAACTTTATTATCCATTAATCTTGTTCAGAAGTTTACAGGAGAACAGAAGCAAATGGTGGCAGAAAAATTGTTTCTCCAGATCAGAAGTAGAACTAGAAGAATTTTACTTTGAATACTTTCTGGGGCCTGAAAAATAGAAAGATCAATTAAAGGAGAAACACATGGATAGGGGGATGATGTAAGTATATTGCAAGAGCAAGATGTGAGATTACCCAAGGAGCAACCAAATGAATGTAATTTAGTAGTCTACTACACATCATCTCTAGTAGTGGTGTGAAAGAAGAATGAGAATATAGAAAGGTCTTTAGACTACTGGACTATGAATAAGAGCACTACAAAACCTGGCCCCAAACTGTATTTCCAGTGGATATTACTTTCCTCCCAGACTCTATCACCTATCCCAACTTGACTTCTCACACTTCTTCCTATATAACACTCCATCACTCATTTTATGCTTTGCTTTTGGATATCCCAATGATGAAAATCAAAGAAGGGCTAGAATCATCCAACTATTCCTTTCATCCATAAGCCTAAATTAAGAAGAAAGAAAATCCTTCCCCCCTTTCTCTTTATTAGTCACAAGTAGGTTCAGAAACTAGCCTCATTAAAGACTGACCTGGAAGGGAGTGTAGTCATGGAAAGAGGAATTTTTATATTGGATTCTTTTGAATTTTGATTATACTAATGAGAGAATCCCCATGTCAAGATCATCTCTCTCTTTTTACTCCTCTGTTAGCGGATATCCTGTTTTCTAGAGCTAAAGCCCAAGCAACCAAGCTGTGCCCTGAGCTTTGTGCTCACCCTCTGGATGAACTGAGGCACAGCAAAATCTCAGAATTGTTTCATATCATAGATAAGCACCTGCAATACTCATGTTCCAATCATGAAGCCCTGCTATGAATCAGACTTATCTCATTGTTGCTTTTACCTCTCATTGTCAAAGCTAAAATTTATTCCATAACCACAAGGATCTGTATTGAGATTTGTCCACAATAAAGTAGGTCCCCTGGGTGTACTAGGATGTGTCTAGTTTCTCTTCTCCAGTGGTATAAAGAAAGCTTTTTGTTTATAATCAGTATTAGCTCTTTGTTTTTATTTTGTTATTTCAGGTTAACTGTGATTGTGATAACCTGTGTGAATAATTTAGTATTTTTAGAGTGGTTGCATATTTTAGAGTGGCTGAATATTTTATTTTAATGTTTGCATAATCTCTGTAGATTTTTGATCATTTATGACCAGAGTTGATACTTATTGAAAACTATGGATTCATAACATATTAAGGTTCTGAAGCTATGGGTTGATTAGATATTAATCAGAGATAATGAAAGAGTACTCATTTTTTTTCTTCATATACCCAGTACCTAGCACTATAGCAGTCACTTAGTAAATGTTTATTAATTAACATGAGTATAACTCAGAGTAATATAGGCCTTTTAGACATTATTTAAGCTCTTTAAATATTGTCTAAGTAATATACTCAACTACTAATCCCTAACCTGGGTTCCAAGTTCCATTATCAACTCAACATAATTTAAGGTTTCAAACATGTTGGAAGTACCTATTATGTGTTAGGCACTTTAGTAGGCCCTCAGTAGTACAGAGACACAAAGTCCACACATTCAAAGAGCTTATGTTACATGGGTCAGCACAGAATAGTGCCTAGAGTTCCAAACTTGGCCACAGGGAAATCTTATTCATAGCCTACCTTAATTACCAGGTATGTTATATGTCACTTAATTTCTCAAAGCCTAGGTTTCCTGATCTGTAAAATGTAAATTCCTGTAGTATCTACCTGAAAGTATGTTGTTTGGTTTAAATGAGATTATGTATGTGCATAAAATAAACAAGGAATAAATTTGGGGGGATAGGACACCTGCAACTGAATATGAAAAGACCTCTTGTAAGAATTGGAACTTGAGTTAGGAAGTAAAGATTAAACTTGATCACACTGATACTATTCCTTTTCAGGTTTCTCTTGGATATTCCCAATGCTCCTCATAACATAATCTAGCCTACTCAAAATTTGCTTGTATATTGTTTTTAACCCCTCTTGTATGGATTCTGAAAGTCAAGAGAGAAAACATTACAGGCAAAGGAGAAGTAAGCCAGAGACAGAATGTATTTAAAGAGGAGCAGCAAGCAGATTAGTTTGGTTGGAATATGGAAAAGATGTAAAAATCAGTCTGGAAAAATAGGTTAGACCCGGCATGTGAAGAATGTTACATGCCAAAAGTTAGAGGTACTAGGCAGCTACACTGAAGCTCCTTGTGTAAGGGAGTGACTCATAGGCCCAGTCCTTTATCATTTTGGCAAGTCTGTGGAGGACGGATTGGAGAAGAAAGAGACTGGTAGGATACATGGAGACCAATGAGGAGGTTACTGCAATAGTTTAAGCAAGAGAATTCATAGGATCACAGATTGAGAGCTGAAAGCAGGGCTGGGCAGGAAACAGTTCTAACCAGGCTTTCAAGGCCCAGGCTTAATCAATTTATTTAATTGACTGTCTAGACCTAAGCGTTAATAATGCAGATTTTAAAATGTATGTCCTGAATGCTAACCATTTACTAACATACTCCTGGTTCAAAGGAGCCTTAGAAGTCATATAATCCAATTCTTTTTCTAAGATGAAAATTTTTAAGGAAGCAAGGGCCCAGAGGGTCCTAAAATCTGTAAAATGGCCTGGGACCTCCGATTCCAAACGCCCTCCTCCCTCATCCACTGTGCTATTAGCCAATAGCCATCATAATGTGATGCACGCTGGCACGCAACAGAAGAGGCTCCCAGGGGAGAGGCCCACTGGGGTCGAAGGATGTAAGATGACAAGAAACGTGTCATCCCGATTCTCCTCAGTCCCGTATATGTTCTTGCCCAGCCTGTAGCTGTCCAAGATGCAGCGAAAGCGCCACGGGAAGCGCTCGCCCGCGCAGGGCCTGCAGAAGAGAGAAAGGTCTTCCCGTCATTCCCTGCGCGATAGCGAGGGCTCTAAGGACACGCGACGGCAGTCGATCGCATCCACTTTTTCCTCCCAGGACACCGTAGGTCGTGGTTGCCATGGGGACCTAAAGTCGACTCCCATGCCTTGGCAGCCGGCTACCCTGTGTCGGGTGTTCGCCGAACTGGCGCCGCTAAATGATAGAGGCCGAGATGGCTTCTCGGGCGCTGGTGGAGAGACGCTGCCGAATCTCGGCAGCCATTTGCCTCTATGCACGTCCTCGGCACCGGCAACACCCCAGAATCCGACCCGCGAGGTGCATGTAAGCGGCTCGGCGGAGATGTCCTGCGGCCCTGACCGGGCCCTGGTTACGATGAAGATTAGCAGCACCAAAAACTCGGCGGCTGAGGCCAAGAACAGTGTGGGCCGCCGCCTGGACTACATCACGCAGAACCTGCAGAAGCCGGACATCCAGGTGAGAAGCGCCGTTCAGATAGTGAAAGGCTCTCTGGTCCCACTAAGCAGGGTTGGGCGGACCCAGGATGAAGGACATGGCGGGAAGCCGAGAGAGTCCGCAAACGCCTAGAGGGAGTAGGGAGAAGATTCTTAACTGTTTGCCAGTCTGGTGATTCCCGAATCCCCTGTATAAATTATATCGCTAAAAGTGCATAAAATAAAATCTGTAGCATTACAAAGGAAACCCGTTAAGATGAAATGGGTTTTTTTTTTTTAGAGTTCATACGATTAAGAAATCTATGCTCTAAACTGTAAATGAAAGGAGTGGGGCGCAGCTTTTGTTTATTTAAAATTTTTGCTTTGTGCTTTTAAATTTTAAACCCAGTGAAGCCTTTCGAAAAGTTGCTGACTGGTGCGGAAAACCTTTCTACCTTTTAGTTCAGCCCCTGTCTGCATCGGCAGTGGAATGCTGCTATACATGGAGTTCCCCATAGGACTGAAATTATGGATCTAGACACCCTTCCTCCGAAAATAAAAAATAAAAATAATGTACTTGCTAAGAAGTAGGGAAGTAATGTAATTGCTAGGAACTAAGGATTAACCACATTGAGAGTATCCGTTTTCAAGTTTCTCTTGGGTATTCCCAATTTAAATATTAAATTAATATCTAATATATTAAAATATATTTAAGGAATATGCTCCTTAAACATATTCTAATCTAGTCAAAATTTGCTTGTATACTGATTAAGATTAATTAATCCTATATTAAGATTGACTCTCCAAATAGGCTACAACCACTTATTTTTTTCCCAGTGCTAAATACAGTAATGAACTTTTTATCAAGCCAAGCAATGTAGTACCTTGGAAAGAGCAATGGGCATTGATACAAAACTCAGCTTTCCTCTACCTATCTTGGGCCTCAATTTCCTCCTCTGTAGTGAGATTTATTAGATGAATAAGGACCTTCCCACTCCAAATCTGTGATCCAATATTGCAGGAGTTCTTAACCTGGGGTCTAGGAACCTGATGAATAGATAGACAGATTTCTGTATTTATTTTATTAATTTAACACTATTCTGAGATGTCCTTATAGACTTCACCAGACTGCCAAAGAATGGTTAAGAATTAACTGGTCAGTAGATAGATTTCTAGTTCAAAACTGCTTTTTGCTATCAATTCTTATTCATATTTTCTGTTCAATGATGGGTATTTGTTAGAGGATTAGGAACACTTAAACCAATGATGAACAAAGATTTGAATTTTGAAGTCCAGTACATTTGTACTTTAAAAGTCTTTTGACATTTGTACAAAAGATAATTGTAGAAAGTAAGTTAATAAATTTTTAAAAGGTTTCACAATATTATGTATGTATTAAGTACAAGTTAAGTTAAAGTAGTCTATAAAGTAGCCAAGAAGATAACTTAAAAAAAAAAAAGTTAACTATAAATTCTGTTACGATCTGGTTCAAATGTTAAAAAAGCCACTGATATATAGAGTTTGCATAAATATGTATATTGAGATCATGAGGAGTTATTCTCTTCTAGGATATAAAAGAAGTCACTTGGTTTAACTTGCTGTAATTGTACTGAAATTCAGTATTCGGGGCAAGTAAAATGAAATTGTAATCTCCCAGTTATCTGTGCTAATGAAGGAAAGCAGTCAAGTGGATTATTCAAAGCAGTAGATAATCCAAAAAGTCATTAAAATTATACTTTGGAATGAATTATACAAGGTTTTCAAAGTCTTGGGACACTTTTAAACTTTAATCATTTAGATTGTGACTGTTTTCGAAGATGACATTTAAAAGAAAATGTGCCACAAGTATAGGGCAATTATATTGCAAGCACACTTATACAATATAGTCTAACTTTATATTCTGTGACAGAAAAATGTTAGAGTATGTTTAACAGAACTGAAGTTCTTATCAGTTGTGGGAGGGGGAGAGAATTCTATTAACTTTTATATAAGCTCTTTTAAAGTTTGCTTATACTACTTACTGTCACTTTGCCTTAGGAAAAAAAAAAAAGAAAGAAAGCTTTAGCTGAGGATCCTGGCTGATTTTAGCTATCATGACATTCAGGAAATATGAGAGAGTTATCTCAAAACATCATTATGACAATTGGTATAAGTATTGGTTCTTGGTGTACTTGAAACATCTTCCTGCCTTTCTCCTTGCCCCCCAATTCATGTTACATCATGAGCAGATACTGAATAAAAACATTATTTAAATAAAATACAGAAGCTATATAGTAAAACTTAAAAGCTACTATGTGTTTTTGCATAAATGGGTACATTTAGTAGGATAGTTTGTAATAATAAATATGTAAAAATGTGACTTAGTACAATTATATATGAGTTCATCATTCAGAACAAACCTAACAGATTTTTGAACCAAATTATAGAATTTAGAACTGAACAGGACTTTAAAGAACATTTAGTCTTAACTCTATCATATTACCAGATGGGGAAACTAGTGGCAATAAAAGTTGCTCAAAGTCTTAAAACTGGTAGCAGGAAACTGGGACAAGGTCTTCTGATCCCAAGTTCAGGGCTTTTTCTACTAAACAATTTAATTACCTACTAATCTGGGGACATAAAGGCCTCTGTGTTTACTATTTAAAAAAAAAAACACACATCCCATAAAACAAAAAGAAACTGGCAACTTGTAGCTAAGGTCTGCAGCTTCTTGATAGAGGACATGGGACTTTTAAAATAACTAGGATCATAGTTTTAAAAGCTAGAAAGTACCTTAAAATGTATCAAGTCAAGCCCCTCATTTTATTATTGAAGAACTGAGACCCAAAAAGGTTCACATAGAATCAGAAACCTAGAGCTGGAAGAAGCTCCAGAGGCTATCTAGCCCATTCTATAGATATTTATTCTATAGATGAAGAAACTGACAGGCTTCTTTCAAGGTTACATAGATAATAAGTATCAGAACTGGGATTTGATCCCAGGCTGTACTGTACTACCTCTTACATCAAAAATAAATCATTTTGCTTACTCACAAATAGAGGAAGGAATTAATACTCTCCTATGATAGTTGGTTAAGCAAGGTTCTTTGAGTATTCAAGGTTAGTTTAACTGAGCCTTCCAATTACAGTAATGTCCCTCATAGTGCCCCACTCCTTTGTATATTATCTGTATTACTTGTCCCTGATTAATAGATTGTAAAATCCTGGACAGTAAGAACTCTGTTACTTTATTTCTATTTCTTCAAACCTACCATCGTAGTAAATTGAATATAGTTAGAGTTCAGTTCATTCATTCTTTCTACGACCATCTGGATCCCTCAATTAGCACCAGACATGAGGATCCTCATGGGCCTCAGGACAACACCAGTGCGGTACTAGGTACAACCAGGGCCTACTTCACTGGCACAAAAAAGCCTAAGAATAATACTCTTTCTACCCTGGAAGCAGAACTCAAATTTAAAAGATTGGCAAAGGGCCAAAAAAGATGAGCCAAAAAAAAAGTATCTGACCATAGAAAGTTATTATAGTGAAAGAGAAGATAAAACAAAAACTCAGAAGAGGATAACAAAGTCAAAACACCTAAAGAAAAATGGGAAGTGGGGTCATAGAGAACAAATAGGAGGAAAAATCGTTTGGAAGGAAATACACAGGTAAACACAGGTAATAATCACAATTCTGAATGTGAATGAAATGAACTCATAAACCTAAAGCAGATAGCAGAGTGAATAAAAAAACAGAATTATACAAGATGTTGTTTACAAGAAACATGTGAAACAGAGAAACACACACAGAATAAAGGTAAGGGGTTGGAGCAGAATCTTTATGCTTCAGCTGAAGTAGAAAAGGCAGGGGTAACAATCCTGATCTCAGACAAAAAAGCAAAAGCAAAAATAAGCCTAATTTTAAAAGATAAGAAAGGAAACTACATCTTCCAAAAGATACTACAGACAATGAAGTAGTATCAGCATCAAACATATGTGCACCAAGTATATAGCATCCAAATTCTTAAAGAAGTTAAGTGATGAGGCAATGATGGCGCAATGAATAGAGTACCAGCCCTGAATTCAGGAGGACCTGAGTTCTAATTTGTTCTCAGACACTTAACACTTCCTAGCTGTGTGACCCTGGGCAAGTCACTTAACCCCAGTTGCCTGGGGGGGGGGGGAGGAGGGAGTTGAGTTACAGGTTTATGACCAAAAAAGAAATACAGACCATTAAAAAATATAAAGTAGATAATTGTGATTATATTACATTAAAAAGCTTTTGAACAAACAAAACCAGTGCAACTAAAATTAGAAGGAAAACAGAAGCTGGGAAATAATCTTTACATTAAGTATCCCTGATATAGGTTTCATTCCTCAAATATATAGAGAATTGAGTCAAGTTTGTAAGACTACAAAGCATTCCCCATTTGATAAATGATCAAAGGATATGAATAGGCTATTTTCAGGTGAAGAAATCAAATTTATCTATAAGCATATGAAGGAGGTGCTTGAAATCACTTTTGATTAGAGAAGTACAAATTAAAAGAACCATTTCATATCTATCAGAATGACTAATATGACAAAAGATAAAATGATAAATGTTGAAGAGGATATGGGAAAATTGAGACACTAAGGCACTTTTGGTGAAGCTGTGAACTGATCTAATTATTCTGGAAAGCAATTTGGAACTAGGCCCAAAGAGCTATTAAACTGCATATCCTTTGAGCCAGCAATACCATTATTAGGCTGGTTTTCCAAAGAGATCATTAAAAAGGATATAGGACCTATATGTACAAAAAATATTTATAGTAGCCCTCTTTGTGGTGACAAAATATTGGAAATTAAAGGAGTGCCCATCAATTGGGGAGGTTAAATGAGTTGTGGTACATGAATGTAATGAAATACTATTATGCAATAAGAAGTGATGAACAGGCAGTTTTCAGAAAAACTTTGAAAGACTTAAAATGAATTGATGCAAAATGAAGTGAGCAGAACCAGGAAAATGTAATTGTATACAGTCTCAACAACATCGTGTAATGATCTGCCCTTTTCATCAACATGGTGATCCAAAACAAGTACAAAGGACTCAGGAAGGAAAGTGCTATCCACATCCCCATAAAGAACTAATGGACTCTGAATACAGAATACATTTGTTTTAACCTACTTTATTCTTATTCGTGGTTTGTTTATTTTTCCCCTTCGCAATTTCTTCTTTCACAACTGTAACTAATATGGAAATGCTTTACATGATGGCATATATATAATTTATATCAAATTGCTTACCATTTTAGAAAGGGGGAAGGAGGAGGAAGGGAGAAAATTTTGGAACTCAGAATATTATAAAAATGAATGCTAAAAATTAACTTGGAAAGGCGTGCATGAATTGATGCAAAGAGAAATAAGCAGAACCAGAACATTGTACACAGAAACAGCAATATTATGCAATTATAACTGTAAATGACTTAGTTATTGTTGGAATGCATTGACAATTCTGAAGGATTTAAGATGAAAAATGCTGTCCATCTCCAGAAAAAGAACTGGTAGAATGTGAGTGCATATCAAAGCATACTTTTTCTTTATTTTTCTTTATTATTTATTTTCTGTGTTTTCTTTTCTAGATGAATAACCTGGAGCTATGTTTTGCATGTTTATATGCATATGTATAGTGTATACAAAAATTGCTTTCTTTCTCAATGAGGGGGAGGGAGAGACTTTGGAGTTCAAATTCTTAGAAGAACAAATATAAAAGATTGTTTTTACATGTAATTGGGGAGGAAATAAAATATTAAAGAAAAAAGAAAACCCAAAATGGGGTTATGAAAAGTAGTGCATAACTGAATAATAAACACACATACATATGTGTGTCTATATGTACACATATGCATACGCCCCAAGAAGCTTTTCATTCTTCTGGATGATAGAACCTAGGGAGAAAGAAGTAAATAAAAGATAATTTAAATAGAGGACAAACACTAACAACTAGGGAAAAAACTAAGGATCCTGAAAGATGGATATAAGAAGGGATCACATCCTTCTATTAAGGCATGAAATTAGAGGAAGGTGTGAAGTTTAGAGAAAAGTTGGCTGCAATCTTAGAGTATATAAAGAGAAGCAATGTGAAGGAAGTCTTAAGAAGAAATATATCGTGAAGGGCTTTAAATGATGACTTGCGAATTTGTATTTTATCCTAAAGGTTATAGGCTAAAATTACAGAAGATTCTTAGACAGGATAGTGACTTGAATAGCCTGGTACTTTATGAAGATATATTTGGTAGCTATGTAAAATATGGGATTATAAAGGGTTTATAAAGTAGAAGTTGAGATTGTTTGGGAGTGGAAAAATTAAATTTATCTAGTAAGTAGTAGGACTTAGGTGATGGTGACAGCATGGAAGGGATAGGGAAGAAGACTAATGACTTGTAGTTTCTGTGGCATAAATGGCAGGAACACTAAGAGCAACATCAGTTCTTATAGCAGTAGAAGCATAAATGGCCATTTTCACTTAGAATCTTCTTAATTAGGAATGGCTTTCAATAACAATCATTCCCTGATTTATTTTTCAGAGAGTTTTTTATTGAAATCTTTTGGTTTTGTATTATCTACATTTCCCAAAATAGATATCTCTTCCTCTTCCCTCTCAGGGAGAGTCATCCCTTTTAATAAAGAATGAAAAAAGAGGGAGAAAAGTTTAGCAAAATCAACATATGGGAAAAGTCTGACTTTTGTGCAATGTGTGTGCAATATCCCAAATTCATAATATGTCAGCTCTTCAAAGAATCAAAGAGGGTTCTTTTTCATATCTTTTCTTTGGAGCAAACTCCTAATTTCACAGCATTTAACTTTATGTGGTTTGTGGTGATGGTTTTTTGCATATACAGTATTTTTATCATTGAATATGTTGTTTAGAATATTAGAACCTTGAGGGTAGGCTCCAGATTTTTTGCCTTACTTTGAATCCTCAGCTAGAACATTTTTTAATGTCATTTTTCTGTAAGTCTCACTCTTCATGACCCCATTTAGGTTTTTTCTTGGCAAAGATACTGGAGTAGTTTGTCATTTCTTTCCCCTGCTCATTATACAGATGATGAAACTGGGGCAAATAGGACTTAAGTGACTTGTTCAGGCTCATACCTCTAGAAAATGTCTGAAACCCAATTTGAACTAAGAAAGATATCTCAGACTCCACTCTATCCATTGCATGACTTTGCTGCCCACCTGTATAATCATCACTTAATTGTTTATTGACTTTATTCACTTTGCATCAGTTCATATATCATCCCATGCTTCTTTATACTCATCCTGCTATCTCTTATAGCATAGCTTGTTTAGCCATTTCCATTTGATGGGTATCTGCTTTGTTACTAGTTCTTTACTCGATTGCAATTTGTTGCTATAAATGTTTTGGTATATGGGAAGCCTTCCTTTTTTATTGACTTTCTTTTGGGTAGAGAAAGAGAAGTCAAGGCAGGTATATGCCAACTGTGGAATCTCTGGGTATGAACAGTTTGGTCACTTTCTTCAGATGGTTCCAATTGCTTTCCAGAATGGTTGAATCAGTTCACAGACTATGCATTGATATACTTGTCTTTCTGCAACCCTTCCAATATTAAAGAAAACTAAGTGGCACAGTGGCTAGAGGGTTGGGCCTGGAGTTAGGAAGACCTGGATTCACATCTGGCTTTAGATACTAACTTTGTAACCCTGGATAAGTCACTTAACCTCTGCTTGCTTCATTTTCCTCAATGTAAAATGAGGACAATAACAAGCATCTACTTCTCAGGGTTGTTGTGAGTATCACATAATAATAGTATTTGTAAAGCATGCTATACAGTGACTGGCATGTATTGTAGTAGGTGCCATATAAAGGCTTATTTCCTTTTACCCTCTCCCCTAATATTGACTATTTTCATTTTTTAATTTCTTCTAATTTTCTAGTTGTTAGGTAAAATCTCTTAGAGTTGTTTTGCATATCTCATTATTAATGATGTGGAACATTCTTTCACATGGTGGTTTAAAAGTTTTCAATTCTTTTGAGAACTATTTGTTCACATCCTTTGACTACTTGCCTATTAGGAAATCACTTTTAGTCTTAGATATTTCTGTTGCCTCTATTTATGATATCAGATCCTTCGGATGGATGAATGTTAGATTAGAGAATGTTATCCACTATCATTTGTTAGACCAGCTTCAGAATTTATTTTTGCTTATTTGTATTTTTTGCTTATTAGCAATGATTCTGTAATTCAAAACAAGATATAATGTACACTACCAGTGAATTCTTGAAGCACTTATTGTCTGGACCACACATTTCACATTTAGAACATAATACCTTATAGTTTTATATGTATATATGTATGTATGTACGTGTGTATTGTGTGTATATTCATGTATATATATCGTATACATATATATGTATTTATATTTATATATACAATATTACATATATATGTATGTGCATGTATTTTTCTGTCTGTGCCTCTAAATAAGTCTTTGTAAGTCAAAAGCACTAACGTTGCATGCTCTTATATTTCCCATTGTCTTTCACAATGCCTGCACATAGTAGCACCTCAGTGGATATTTGTTGATGATGTAGCTATTTGGTTTTAATGTGGGATTACAGTTCCAGATTTTTTACCATTATTATTATATTGTATGGTCTCCATTTTGTCTACCTAAAAAAATAGAAGATATTGGTGGGGGAGGTTTAAACATGTGAACAGACATCAAAAGTAAAGGATATCTTAAGGTGGTACCAAAAAAAAAAATTGTTCCTGAGGCTCTCATGATTAAAATGATAGCTTTGCAGGAAAAAAAAAAAAAAGTATATGAACAGCTAACTCAAGAACTGAAGTTAAAAAAAAAACCTTCTTTGATCTTCTTAAGCTTATTCTGATTCAAATTAAATGGATAACTCTTCTTAAAAACTTGAAGCTATAAAAAAAAGAGGAAAAAATTGCTTTTAAGTAGGACATGAGTCAAAGCATTTAGTAAATGGGTCATGGGTATTAAAATTATTTCCAGTACTCTTTCTATTAAATTATTTTTTAAATGTTAGATTTTTCAATCCCTCAATGTATTTGAGGCATACAGTTTAATTAAATAGGAGAAAATTTTTATTATTTTACAATGGGCCCTAAAGCCACAAGATGGCAGTGTTCTTAAATACATAAAGCTATTAAGACTTGAGTGTTTCGAATAAGATTGAGCTTTATTCAGTATTTCAATTAATATACCACAATTATATTATGCTAAAGTTTTTGTTCATTCAACAAAAATTAATTAAGATGTAATTAATTTTCAAAGTCTGCTAAAGATAAAGAAAAGAAATCTCTCACTTCTGCATAACTATACTGTCCAAAAACCATTTTCAGACAATTTAAGGAAGCTGAAAGTTTCTGAACAATTAAGTAGTTATATAAAAAATAACTTTTACACCAGTCAAGTACCATTCAAAAGTAAGTGGCAGAGGCACAGTGGTTGCTATGGTAGAAAAAGTAAATTTAAATTATGTAGTCCTCTGCTTTTTACTTTCTAAAGAAAAGCCACAGGACTTTTCCTTTTTTTCTTTTTCTTTTTTTTTTTCTTTTTTTTTTTTTTTTTGACATCTAATAGGTTCTAGTGCAGGCAACTAAAGAAGGGAAGGCATTTGAAAGTAAGAAGAAATAAACTGAAATGACAGAATTCTTAAAATGACTACTTTTTAACACAGTATTAAAATATTGTACAGTACTGAATGTTTAAAAAAATTAACAAGATTGTTTGGTAGATTATACAATGAAAAAAATGTAAAACATCATCTTTCAAATCTATTCCCAAGGATTTCCTTTATCAGGTAAACTTTTGATCCTCACACCCTTTGATCTTCCTAATAGTTTTTACTATTTATATGTATTCCAAAAAATGTTACATTCAAAATTATATGGTAAGCCCTTGACATATTTTTTTAGTTTTGCCTTATGTATTTTAGTGTCTCATTTACAACTTTTCCACCAGTGTACAGTGAATGTTTTTCTATCAAGGAATACTAATATGAAAAAAAATAAACAAGAGGTCACAACTACATTTTACAAACACAAAAGACAACTAGATGTTATCTTTTTAAAGACATTGCTAACTTGACATATAAGTAAAATATAATATAGATCCTTTGACTCTCTAGGCGCCTTTAGTTGGCAATATACCTTTTATTTCATATTTTTATATATATGAAATATAGTAAACATGTGAATGGCTTAGGATCTGGACTAAGGCAAAGGGAAGGTCATCCCAATGGTAGTTCCCAGCTTTAGGCACTACCATCTGATTCAGGCCTTCCCAGTTGCTCTACTGCTAAAATGTCTTTTAATGAGAAAGCCCCATGTATTAAAATGGGAACTTCTTGAGAGCAAAGACTGCCTCAGTTTTTCCTGTTTGTATCCTCATCACTTTGAATAGTGCTTGGCCATAGTGTTTATTGAGTACCTTTTCATTCATTCATAAATATAAGAGATGTCATTGGTTTCATGAGATAGTTGTTACCTTGGCAAATTAGCAATTTAATCACAGATTAAAAGCTAAAGTGACCTAATTTGTTCTTTTAATTTTAGTTATTCTTCAATTCAGTTCAATAGTTTCTTAATTATAATTGGTGGGGAGACTTCTTTTTACACAAGGAAGAAGAAACTGATTGTCCCAGCCACTGTTGTTTTTTTCTTTTTTTTTTTTTTTCAACCAGTTTTTTTCAAAACAATACAGTCAGTGCCGGCATTTTCCTATCACATTCTAAATGGATTATCCAATATAATCCATTCTCACTATTGTATGTTCCTGTGGATTCTTTCAATCCCATGAATGACTACACTTGCCATTTTCCATCTATCAGAAAATGGTTTTTAAGGACCTGTGAATATTCCACCCTCTCCAAAAAAGAGCTTTCCGATTCCAGAATTTCTCCTTTAATGTCTTCCTGTGTTAAGATTGTTGAATTCAAAATCAGGTTAACTATTAATTTTGCCTCATTTAATACTATCTCATTTACACGGTGCTTAAAGGTTTGCAAAATGTTTTCCTCACAAAAAAGTAATTATAACTTCTTACATTTATATAATGCTTTCTAGTTTATAAAGTCCCTTTGATTCTTACAGTAGCTCTGGAAGTTAAAACGAGGTTGATAATGTCCTCATTTTACAAATGAAGAAACAGACTCAGAGTTTAATTGACTTGGATAAAGTCATATAGCTGGGAAGTAGGATCATAGCCTTAGAACTAGAGGGAATCTTAGATGATATTTAGCATAGACTCATTTTATTGATGAGGAAATAGATCTAAAGAAGTTAAATTGCTCCAAAGTCACTTTGTAAGGTGCAGAAGAGAGCTGGGTTCAAACTTAAGTTCTTTTGATTCTAAATCCTTTACTCTGGACTATACTGCCACATATTGTTTATTGTAATAGATTTATGACTGTACTTGAAATCAAGACTTCCAGTCAGTAAATTCTTAATTGAGAGCTTATTATGTAGCAGGAATTGAGCTATGCTGGGAATTTTGTTGTTCAGTACTGTCCAGCTCTTTGTGACCCATTTTGGGTTTTCTTGGCAAAGATATTAAAGTGGTTGCCATTTACTTTTGGGGAGAAAAGGGGTGGCTGTGAAGGTTGTTTTTTTTTTTAACTTAAATACAAAATGAGAAAAAGAAGGGGAAAAAAAACATTGCCATATACACAGCAAACCATAAGAAAGGATTCAGTATAAAACAGTAAATTTCCATTTCAAGAAAACTTATATAGTAAGTACTACACTTTATTTTCAGATCTGCCCAGCTTTTCTTTGCCTCCTTGTCAGTTTTCTTTTTTTTCTCTGCTGTGCACTTTTGAGGGTTTTTTCCCTCTCCCTCCCCTTAACACCTTAAAGAAGGCTATAGTTAAGTATAGATAGATACACACACATACACACACACATACATACATACATACATGTGCCCATACTATGCTTTTCTTCTGGCATCTATTTTTCTGAAGGTAGATAGCATCTTTCTTCATATTGCTGAGTCTTTCCATGTTTTTCTAAATCAACCAATTCATTTCCTATACCCTAGCAATATTCCAACCCAGTTACATCCTAACTGAGAGACTGTCTATGAAAGTTTTTTTCTCAGTTCTCTGCCTTATATTCTTGGCTACATAGGTTTAGTTTATACAAGAAAATTTTAATTTAAAATAATCAAAATTGTTCTTTTTATACTTCAGCCTTGCTGTCACATCATGATATAATTTAAGGTCTGATACAGATGAATCTGCTTCCTTTACACCTTTTTTTGCCATGATTTTTTTTAAAGTTCCTGACCTTTTGTTCTTCCAAATAATTTTTTTAAGTATTTTTCTAACAGTAAAATAATTTTTTAGTAATTTAATTGGGATGACATTGAATAAATAGATTAGTTAGATAAAATTATTATTTTTAAAATTATTGGCTTTGCCTATCCATGAACAATAAATATTCTTTAAATTATATAGATGAGAGTTTATATAAAAATGTTTTATATTTATGTTCATATAGTTCCTGTATCTGTTTTGTCAGGTATATGCTCAAGTACTTTATACTGTTTAGGTATTTAAATGATCTAAAACAATACTGAATAATATTGCTTACGCACAGTGTATTTTCTCTATTTTTTTTTCAGTTTTGGCTAAATCTATTTTAATTTTAAATTTCACGGAGAAAATGGTTACTATCATAGCTTTTTTCATATACTAATTCTATTCCTCGCCTTTTACTTTTATTTTTGTGTGCATCTCTCATTTTTATAATGTTTTCTCAAAGCAACATTTTGTTGAATTCAGATTTTTAATCTGCTTTCCATTTCTGTTTTATGGGTAAATTCATACCATTCTAAACTACATTTATTAGTGTATTTTCCTCTTCCTATTTTTCTTCACTGTCTTATTTATTATATTTCTCCTTACTCTTCTGGTCTCCTCTGGTGTACTTCTACCCATTCTCTTGCCATCCTATTCCAAAACCTACCTGCCCTTCTAAGAGACCTTCCTTTATCCTTTCCCTCCACTTCATCCCCTTGCCCTCTTATTTTTTTATGAATTTAGAAGATTTTTAAACCTGCATGTGTGGGGGGTGTTCCTTCTTTAACCCATTCCTGATAAGAGTAAGATTCCTTTGCTACCCACCTTCCCCCCACTAACTTCTGTATCATATTTTTCCTTTTATAACTCCTTTGTATGAGATAATTACTCCTTTTTAACTCTATGCATATTTTTTTAGAATTACTCCATCATACTTTGCTCAACCCATACCTTTCTTTCCTTATTGAGTCCTTTATAATTGATTGTTAATGTTTATCTTATATTTCTCCTTGGTGTTAAATGTCAAATTTTCCTTTAAGTTTTCAGTTTTTGTCACAAAAACCTGAAAATCATCCAATTTTTAAAATTCAGGATTATACTTGACTTTGTTGGGTAAGTGACCCTTGTTCATAACTCCAGTTCTTTCATTCTATCGAATGTTGATTGTATTGCAAGGCCTACAATTCAGTCTGCTATTTGCAAGATCTTATATAATCCTTATTGTAGCTACAGGATGTTTAAATTGCGGTGGTTTTTTTCTTGTTGCTTCCAATATTTTCCCCTTAGCCCAGAAGCTTTGAAATTTGGCTATAGTATTCTTCTTAAGTTTTCCTCCTGGGATCTCTTTGAGGTGGCAGTGGATTGTTTTCTATTTCTATTTTATCGTCTTCTAGAATTTTAGGGAAATCTTTCTTGATTTCTTATTATCAAGATTTTTTTTAAAACATAATTTTCAGATAGTCCAACTATTTTTACATTACTTCTCTTCAATTTATTCTCCAGATAGGTTGTTTTTCTAATGAGATGTTTCACTTTCTGCCCTATTTTTTCATCCTTTTGATTTTGTTTTATTATTTCTTGATGTCATTAGCTTCCCTTTGCCCAATTCTAGTATTCAAGGAATTATTTTCTTCCTTAGGTTTTTTGATTCTCTATTTCTAGTTGGTTGACTTTGTTTTCATAATTTTCCTCAAATTGCTATTTTTCTTCTAATTTTCTCTTGATCTCTCTTACTTATTTTTAAAGTCCTTTAAAATTCTTCCAAGAACTTTTTTTTGTGCTTGGGACCATTTAACATTTCTCATTGAAAAGGAATGCTTTTTTAAAACTCCATTACTTTTCTTGATTTTGAACACTTAACTCTTATCTTGTCTGAGAACATTTTTCCCCACCTCCAGAGCAAGAGAGGGACACTCCCAGCTTTCATATATTCTCACTTAACTAACAGCAAGTCAGTGATGGATAACACTGATTAAGAATTACACTAGGAATTTCAGCCTTTTTCAAGTAGTTTGCAAGTATAATTCAATGAATATGTAACTTAATTGATATGGGTATTCCCACTAACCATGTTGATCAAAACCCATTCAGACCTTCTTGTCTTGTATCATTTTTTATTACATCTTTATATAGATTCACGCAAAGACTTCACCTAACTTATAAGTGGGTTTTTCTCTCATTTTCCTGACATTGAGCAGTTGTCAGTTTTCCCAAATTTTTTTCTGTTCAAACCTTTTTCTGATGATATCCTTTACACTACATCTTTTACATACTTGTTTGTAATATGTTGCAACTTGATCACATCCACCAAGCATATCTCCTTTATCTTTAACATAGTTATTTAGAAGCTATTCTATTCTTCGGATTTTAATGTGCCACTGAGAGCACATTAGTATATGTCTTTTATTTCAAAGAAACTTGGGGGCATTAAAAGAATTGTACAGTTTTCTAGAAGCAGTCCAATCCATTTTCCTCATAGTGTTGATTCAGGGTCCAATTTACTGAATATTTGTGTTTGTGCAAGATAAATGTACTTTTGCACAAGCTATATGGGTTGTCCATCCATCTGCATATCATAGCTTGGACAAGAGGTATTCTTCATTCACTTTTTTTTTTTTTTCTGTTGTTAGGTTAAGCTGTCTTGAGAAATTATGGGTCTCATTTAAGAGACTCTGAAGTATTCCAGAACTTAATGCATAATGTAATTCCCAACTGGTAGACCACATCATCAAGATGTGCACTTTGTTCTTTTCACTAGAAAATATCTTCCATAGCATTGACAACACCTTTGGCAAGCATACATCTCTCTCTGTTATGCTTCATTTGATATGAATTGTTGATGTTAGTAATCAGAAAGTTATTAAACAAGTTCTGTTGTATTTTTCCAGATCCATGTGTATGATTTTGGCATTTGGATTGGAGACAATATTGGAAGAGAGTTTTTAATGCAGCTTTCTTTAATTTGCTTTTCCTTCCACTCTTGCTATTTCATAAAATGATATTGCTCATAATTTCCCAATTGCCTTTCTTCATAAGATTTTACAAATGAGTTTATGTTTAAACCAGTGCTGCCTAGCTGCTGTATTTCTGTATTTGGCAAACAGGTCAAGTGTTTGTTGGCCAAGATAGTTGGATGCTTTTAGTCCCCTTATTATAGCAGTTAATTGCCTCATTCACACTTCTATAAGAAATGGTTATGATAGCTGCTGAAGTCTGTTTCTTCATCCATTTCATATTCTTGGCATCAACAATTTGTTTAAATGGGATTGATTAGAATTGTTTTAATTGCCATCACATCTTTTTCTCATTTTTATTTTTTGAATTTATTTTAATATTTGTTCTAACAAATCAGAAATCTGACTATATGCTGCTGTTTCCCATACCAATAATGAGTCATTATATTTTAACAGTTTCATTTTTTATAATGTTATTTGATACTTGCCATCTAGTGATTTATAGCTATAACTATTTCTAGTGATTCTATGGTTATATCTATTATAGCTATTATCTAGTGATTTCATGTTTCTTTTCTCAAAGAAATTGTTCATGGTTTATAAGCACAATACTTCTGTGTAATTTGTAGATCTTTGATCTCTCATTTCTTGCTCCTAAATCATATTTTCAAATGTGGGTTGTTTTATTGTTTTACATCCTCCCATATACCTACCTTTGCATGAAAAGTACTATGTAGATGTTTATTTCATTTGGAGTGTCTCACAAAGAATGGTAGTAAATATCTGATCAACAGAGATATAGCACAGGTATTCACATTTTCTGGCAGAAGCTCAAATCCCATTCTCAGTTTTTTTTGGTTGGTTTTTTGTTTTTTGTTTTTTTTGGTTTGGTTTGGTTTGGTTTTTTTGCTGAGGCAATTGGGGTTAAGTGACTTACGTAGGGTCACACAGCTAGAAAGTGTTAAATGTCTGAAACCAGATTTGAACTCAGGTCCTCCTGACTTCAGGGCTGGTGATTTATCCACTTGTCAGGTATTTCTGAAGACAAGATAGAAACCAGTTGAATTTCTGCTTACTAGTATAATACCTTAAAATGAAACATTGTGCTTTCTATATGATATGAGGGATACCGAAATAGTCACTTTCCTAAAGAAACTTAAGAATACTTTTGGAGAAGACTCCAGTTAGAGAATGATATAAAATGGTAAAAAATTAAATTATTAAGTGTGTGGTACAAAACATAACTATTAGAGAGTTTTCACAGAAAGAAAAAATAAATGTTCTGTAAGAGAAAAAAAAGCCTTAATGATTAGATTTGAGCAGACATTGAAGAGTTAGTAAGATTTGGATAGGAATAGAGTGGGCATAGGAAGAAAATTTACTAAGAGGAATTTAATAGCATGAACGAAAAGAAGAATTCTGGAGAGGAAAATATATCCCTTCCCCCCTCCAAAGAAACAGCCTGACCTAAATATAAGTTGTGTATATAAATAAGTAATAGGAAATAAAGTAGATATATTTGGTCCTGGTTTCAGACAATACAATTGGTTGGGCATGCTGAAGAAGAGTGGAGATGGCTATATTTTAGGTACTTTTAAAAACATTATATATAATAACTACTATTTTATCAGAGACTGTGAGTACCATTTAAAAAAATTAAAAATGTAACTGAAGGTAAGGTCTCTTTAAGGAGGGTTGTAGTGTCTTGGGCAGATTTTTTCCCTCCACCTAACATTTTTAAATAGATGACATCTGGTTAGAATGAATAGTTGAAGCAGCCTTGATGAATAAGGTGTTTGAATTAGAGACTCTTCCAACTTAAAAACTGTATAAACCAAACTGAGTGCAAACATAAGAAACAATAGTGCTCATTTAGTAGAAGCAGTGCAAGGCAATGTCAAAAAAGGGCAGCAGACATCCTTAGGGAGATGCAAAGAGGAAGGAAAGAAAATATCTTAGCTGGATGCTGTTTCTCTCCCCTCTTTCCACAACTGTATAGTTTCCCAAAGAACAGGGATCCAGAATACTTTCAGAGGATATCATTAAACTTTCCCATCTGCTGTGCCATGTATACTTGAAATTATATAAGATATGAAAAATTAAACTAGTAAAAAAGAAACTAAGGGTGTTTTTTGTTGTTGTTCTAGAAAAAAAAAAGGTTCACTGGAGGTTTACTTTTCTTAAAAACTAGATTTCACTGCATTTAAAAATTTTTTCACCACATAAAATTTTTGTGTATACACTATATTTGTAAATGTTTCTAAGTAGTGTGAAACACCCACGTCAAATAGGTAGTTATGATGACTCTATTTGACTTCTACTCTTTTTTAGGTATTTTTTAAGCTAACTAGAATATCCTCCTTATCTTAGGTCTTTGATATTCTACATTCTTGTTTTTTAAATAAGTTATCTAAAGTTCAGGTTTCTATTTCGTTTCAGAGGAATAGCATATAATAGTTAAACTTTTACTTTGTTTTATTGGCTTTAAGAATTTTACTGTTCTGCTTTCTGTTTCAGGCAGAAAATATAACTGTGACAAAGGATTTTAGTAGAGTAGAAAATGCTTATCACATGGAAGCAGAGGTATGTATTTATCACATCAAATAATTGAAAACAGCATGACTTTGTGGGGACAGTTTTGTCATTTATTTTTATCCTCAAACCTAATTTATACAGGAGAAAAGTTATGCATGATGTTGAGAAAAGATCATTTTTCTCTAAATCATTTGTGATTTGGTATATTTAAGAATTTAAAGAAAATTTAATGAGATTTATTGGAGGAAAAAATTTTTTGAAGTGAAATCAAAAAGGTTAGAGAGGATTGGAGGGAACCAGTTGATTTCCACCCGACGACAGTATTTTCTCCTAGGGAGTGAAAACAACACGAAAGAAATTTATTTTATCCAAATAAATGGTAGAACTAATGTTGTTTGTGGAAGATTGGAGCACTCCTCAATATTCTTTTATTTCATAGTGTAATTTCTTTGTTTCATGATGTTAGAAATCCCTTAAGAGGAAGAACCTTAGTAAAAAGCAGAATAGAATGAAAACCTTTTCAGTACTTTCAATTAATGTTAGACTCTAGTTCCCAGAACTTTTTCCATTTTTTCAACACATTAATACATTTATATGTCCAAGGCCATAGGAACAGAAACTGTTTTCTAATCATAGTTAAAACACAATACCTCTCCCCCTACTCCTCTTCCTCCTCCCCCTCCTTTTCCTCTAGTGACAGTTTCTAATACACTGATGACAATATTAACTTAACATACAAATTGGTATATTGTCTGTGCTTCCCCCTCTGGTTACAGGAAGCATGCTGCCTTGACTCTATAGGCAGAAAATCAAAGATTTAGACCTAGAAGAGAAATGATGTGCTTCTCCTACAGGCATATAAGGTGCAAGTATTACCATTTTACTAGGAAGTTATTGAACCCTGAAAGGGTTAAGTGAATTAAATCCAAGATCAGACAGTAAATAAGTGATAGATGGGAAACAAAGCTTTCAGAATACAAATGAATGGTTTAGAATTTGGAAGACATGAAACAGGTTTGAATCACTGAGAGTTAATATGATGATTCTCATGTAAGAACTGTCCTTTTCCCAGCATTTTGAAGTATTCTTTCCTTAATCAGGACACATTTTAAGAGATTTATTTCAAGTACTATGTTGTTTTTACATTTGATCTTTTTTAAAACTACAAAGATTTTTCATGGTATTCATGAATATGAATGATTTATATGAGTGCCTTGAAGAAGCAAGGTCATAAAATCATAGACTCAGAGGCCATCTAATCCAATCATTTCATTTTTTAAAGAAGGAAACGAATATATTCGATTTGTCAAGTATTTTAACATAATTAACATGTAGTGGATTTCCTGCCATCTAGGGGAGGGGTAGAGAGTAGAGGGGAAAAATTTGTAACAGAAAGCTTTGTGGGGGTTTATGTTGAAGAATTACCCATACATATGTTTTGCAAATGAAAAGTTTTAATAAATAAATAAATAAAAGTTAAAAAAAAAAAAACCCAAAGTAAAAATTTAAAAAAGAAAAGAAGAAGAAGATGGAAATGAGCCTAAGTGACAAGATGATAGCATGAGAGGAAGAATTTGATCTCAGGTCCTCTGGCTGCAAGAAGCAGTTCTTTTTCCACTATACCAAAAGAGTATTGTATTTTAGAGTCTGAAGACCTAGATTTCTTAATATCTTTGTGACCTTCAGCAAGTTGCATGAGGCCTCTGGCTTCTATTTCCTCATTTGCAAAATTAGGAAATTAGACTAGACAACAGCAAAAGATCTTTCCAATTCTAAATCTATGATCACTTCTTTCTGTTCCCATTTTATGCTATTAAAATTACCAGTGATGATCTAACCAGTTTTCCTCCCTAGTCTTTCTCCAATTCATTCTTCACATAGCACTTTATCTATCTTTCTCCAGATTTCATTATGTCACTAGGCAGTGGAGAATTATTTGATAATAAACTCTTTAGCCTGTTATACCAGGCCCTCCACAATGTAATTAAAACTTCAGTTTCTAATTTTTCTTACATGTTTTCCTGCATGAATATTCTGGCCCAACTAGGCCAGTCTCTTCACTAACCCCCATGCTTTTTCTGTCCTCCAAGATTTCATTCATGTCCTTCTTTTATTAATTCTCTACTGAAAACATAAATTCTCTTTACAAAATTTCCCCAAACCTTAAGCCACTCTGTAAGACTTCTTGCATTTCTGTCCGAAGTGGTCCCATTCTGCTTAAAGGTTAGGAAGGATGAAAGATCTTTATAAAAGGCCATTAAAGAATAATTATGAAATTTTTATTTAAAGGTTTAGCAATGCATGGGTAAAAATATAAAAGGCTAGCTAGAGAGAACAGGGTCAAGGAAAATTTGTTTGTTTTTGTTTCAGAGCTAGGAGAGATCTGAGCATGTTTGTAGGAAATGGGAACATACTAGGAAATAGGGAAAGAGTATCAATAGCATCAAGAGGCAGTAAATTATTGGGCAAGCTTTCAAAAGATATAGAAGGGAGGAAGGGAGAGACCAAAGGCTTCTCTATATAAATTATCTCTATATACTTTAAAAGATACAATGCTATCCCCTAAAAATATTTGGGATGTATCTCTAAAAAGATGAGGGGATAGCATTGTATCTATATATGTATCTTTATAAAGATCTATATATGATTGTATTGCAAGATCTATATATGTATAGTATTATATCTGTATATGTATCTCCATAAAGTTGAGGGGATAGTGTTGGCAAGGAGATGGACTAGCTTATCTTCCACAATGTAACTAAAAACTTAAATAAAAAAAGAGACAATTAATGAAGGTGTGGATATTGTTTTAAAGTATAGGGAAGGAAAGATGAAGAAGCTTGTATTGACCAATGTGCCTATCTTTAAAATTTTATTTTTTCTATCTGCTTATAATTAAATTACTTTCTGCCTTATAAAGTTTTAAACTTCAAACTCCTCTAAAATTGAAGAAAAACAATAATTCTACAAGGGACAGAACCAAGGGTTTTCAGTCTAGGGTCTGTGAACTTGGTTTTGCTGTTTGTTTTGTTTTGTTTTAATATTTTAATAGCTGTTTTAGTGTTCTATAATACGTTTTCCTTATAATCTTTGTATTTTATTTTATGTATTTCACAACATTATTCTAAGAAAATGTCCATAAGTTTCACCAAACTTCTAAAGGAATCCATAGTACAAAAAAAAAAAAGGGTAAGAAACCCTGGCATAGAAAGTTCAAAAAGGATGCATTCGATCTTTTTGAAATATAAATGTTTGTTAGATATAGCACATATATTACTAAACTAAATACTCCATTTGTTTTAGAAGGCTGCCTGAATTTGAAGGAAAATCTGCAGAAACAGCAACATCTACCCTGAGCATATTGGTTGTCCTACTGCCAATACTAACTTGTATGTCCAAAAATAACCACTTTTCTTGCCTTTAAATCATACTGATAAGGGTAATGTAAAAAGCAAGAAACCTTACCCAAGTGCTATTGAATCAGTATTAAAACCCAGCTTTTCTTTTATAATATGTGGCATTTCTGACCACAGTGATAGTGACGGGAAATATAATGATATTAAAAAAAAAAACTTGACAGTTTTTAAAAACCGATTAGGACTTTGGTAGCTACAGGTGTCAAATTAAAAATATTTGGGGTGTATCTCTATAAAGATCAGTACTTGGATTTCTGAGTGGTTTTTTTTTTTTTTACTTCAAACTTTGTTTTTTCCTTAATCACCAAATTCATTGTCAGATCATTGCAAACTTTTAACCAAAATCAGTAATGAAAAAAGTTCATGTTTTGTGCAAATAGAAAGCAGTTTCTCACATTGGGCCTGATCTGACTAGTTTTAAGGGAATTAACTATCTTTTAGCAATAGGCTAATTCTTTTGGGCTCCTGATGAATTTAAAGAGGAAAAACTATTTTCTTTATTGTAAAGTGCTTTGGAGATTTCACATTCTTTAGCCTTCTCACATAGGAACCCAGAACATCATGAATGTTTAAAGCAACTTCAGTGAATTTGGGAAAAGGGGTATAGGTGTGATTTTGTTTTTGACTTTTAATGAGAATATGTGCTGAAATCAAATTATTTTGAAAGTTTTTATCTTCACCAGCTGGATCAGTCTCCTTTATTTATTAAGATTACATTTAAAAAATAATAATTGCATATACATAGTAGTAATATTTATGTAAGTAGAGAGCCTTAAAATAGGATATACTCTCAGATGGATGGACTTAGATGGTTTAATCTTTCATCTTCATAGTCTCAAAGGGAACCACATGACTAAATCTGTTCCAGCCATATGAGATTGTTAAAGATTTTTAAAAAGCAATTTAGAGTTTTGTAGTATATACCTTTTCATTTTCTTAGCTGACAATAGCTGATTCACCATTAGTATAGAATGTTTTTTTTGTTTTGTTTTGTTTTGTTTTTTTGAGGTATTTTTTTTGTGGTCCATGGGAAGCACACAGTTGCCAGACAGCTGACCCAGGGCTAGAATTAGTTGATGACTAAAAAACAGAGAAGAGCTACCAGGTGTAATAGCATGTAAATTGACCATTCAGACTTTTTAAATGACTCCCAAGTTAAATTCAAATTATATGCCATTTATGCAGCCAACTTCGTGCTCTAAAGCAAAAGCCACTAGTGTAGTTGAGGGAGATTGCCTAATTACTAACTACTGCCTACCACTACAGAAAAGGTCAAAGTAAGAAGATCTTCCTATATGAGACAAACTGGAAATGTTTTTTAAAGTTATTTTATGAAACAAGTTAAACTTGCTTTTATAACTGTTTAAGCACATAGATCTCTAAATAGCTTAGCAATTATTTCCTTCCTCTAAATACTTTGCAGAAGAATTTAATTTGATATTATGTTCTAGGCCAACTTGTCTCCTGCCATACGTGATAACTTAATCATTCAAGATTAAATTTAAGGTTTTGACTTCTATTGGCACCATGAAATCCTAACCAAATGAGATAACTGGCCATAGATTATAATTACAGCAAATATCTTAATGATTATTAAAATTTAGGTAATCAAAGACATGCTCCTAATTAGAAGCCTAACAGATGTATTTTTGGCATCAGGAATAGTAAAAGGAGGAAAATAATTGTATTATGAGAAAAATATCTCTCCTTTTTTTTGAATTCATGTGGTAGGTAACTGCAGCTATAATATATCTACCACAACACAGAAATTTAATAGAGGTAAAAACCTAGGTGTTATTATGCTTAAGCACGGGTTCAGAGGAGTAAAAAAATAACCCTTGAACAATGATTAGAATTCTATTAAGGCTTCTTACAAACAAAAGTACATCAGTGACAAAGAAATAATTTCTTTACATTTTCATAACATTCTTTTGGGCTATAAAATTGATTCATAACCCCATGTGTCTTTTGGTGTCAAAAAATTTAAATAATTTAGTTAAACAGTCATAATCTCATGTGTTTAAGAGTCATATGTTTAGCATGTAGTCATTAAAGATATTAAAGATAAGCCTGCTCCAAAAAATTTAACATAGGGAACCAAGAATTGGAGCTTAAAGTATATCTATAGATAAAGGGAAATATAGGAGTGGTTAAATAGGAGGAAACCTTTGAATGCAATTCTTCAGAATTCAGCTTAATGAAGTAAACATCTATTAAATACCTAGTGTGTGCCAGATGCTATACTAAGGGATGGGAATATAGTTACTGTACTTAAGAAGTTTAAATTCTACTAAAGGGAGAAAATTTTGAAGAAAAGTCTTTCCAATGTCAAATAATTCTTGGAGGGTAAGAAATATCAAAACGGAAAAAATGCTATTGGGTTTCAGTAAATTACTAGTGGCCAGAGAAAGTTTCAGTGAAAAGTTAAAAGATAAGGTCCAAATGTTAAATTAAGGGAGAAGGGAAATTAAGAGATGGGGGGAAGGGGAGGAGAAAAGGGGTATAAGGAAATGGAGGCAGCTAAAGTAAACCACATTTTTAAGTTAGCCATTAAAAAAAATAAATAGTACAGTATTTGTATAGTATGACTGGTCTATTAAAGAGCAAAAGGCACCTAGGTTGGTGCAGTGGATAGAACACCAACCCTAGAGTCACCAGAAGCTGAATTCAAATTTGGCCCCACATACTTGGCATTTATTAGTTGTGTGATTCTGGGCAAGTCACTTAACCCTGATTGCCTTGCCAAAAAAAAAAAAAAAAAAGGAGCAAGTGATTAAATTTGGGAAATCATCCTCAGCTTGAGATTTAAGGTCATAGAGTTATTCCATGTTTTTCAGCAAAACAGACTTTGATGTCACTGTGAGATACAAAGTGCTATTGAAAGCATCGTACTTAGAATAGCTATGGGATGCATGAAGAATTTTGCTCCTTGAAGAGGATACACAATGTTTTTCTCAATATACTTAATAGCTATGGTGTTCAAAGTACAAATTGGTTTCTATACTAAAGAAGAGATGAAGGGAATATTTCAGATTGTCAGGGAAAATGAAGTGGTTTTTATTTTTTGTTTTTTGTTTTTTTCTTAAGAAACAATAAAATGTTTCTTGAAAGAATAGAAAAAATCCATTTTTATGTATTTTCTTGTTCCTCATGATTCCATAAAATAATGAAAATCAAGGGATTAAAACCTCAAAATTTGCTTCAGGAATATTTTTTCATATTATCCTTTCCATATTATCAAAGGTATAGATATTCAAAAAGATATCACGTACACAAAAGAGGTCACATAAAAGAACATATTATGTTCTTTTCTATAAATAAAATGGTAGATTTGTCAAGTATCCCCAGGTTAAACAGTGGGACTGAACACAAAGACATTAGCCCAGAAAAATAGTTTCATTCTTGCTGTACTGACTCAAAAACTTCAGTGAATAATCAGAAAGTTTTAGGTGTAGATTGTCTTATAATTGAGCATATCTAGATCAATAAGTCTCCTAAAATTCATAGTCATATTTACAGAGCTTATGATTGAATCAACCCATATATAATTCTCCTTGCCATATTGAGACACTACTTAGTGGGAAGAGAAAATTATTCTTAACCAGAAGAGGAGAATGCTAAAAAGAAATAGATATCCCAAAAGCAATTGTGGAATAAACATGATATTAGCCTTTGAGTAAAATGAAATGAAGGCTAAAAAATGAAAGGTATTTTTTAAAGCACTTGATGAGGAATAGAAGAATTTTAATTTATAAATAGTGTCTAAGGGTAGATAAAGAGAGAGAAGAACTCATCAGAAGAGAAGGATACCAGAACGTTTGGAGCTAATTAGATTGACTCTCCTCCTAGAAGAAAGAACTGGACTGCCTCAGGAGGAAACTCCTTCCTACACTCTGAGAGAAATGATTGTTAATAACCAATAATTTGAGTATATCTAAAAAATTCCCCTTTTTCTAAAATACTCATTTCAAAATTGTCTCTGAAAGACATTACTGATAAGATTGAATTAACTTTCTCCTCAAATTTGATCAGGCACAACCCAACTTTACAGGGAATTTAATATAAAATGGGGAAGCCCATTGTGCTCTTCATAGATTTTGTTGGGAATAAATTCTTTGATTAGATTGCCTATGTAGCTAGCTGAAGTAAAGAAGAGAAAGATACGAAAGATTTCCTAAGTAAATCAACAGGACTCAGCAGCTGATTGTCTAGAAATGAATGAAAGATAATATTGAAAAATAATTCTAAGGTGATGAGCCTAAGGGAATGAAAAGATGATGCTACAGTTAATAGATATAGAGGTGTTAAGAGAAGAAGAAATTTTTGAGGGAAATGGAATTAATCTAACTTTGTGCGTGTTGAGTTTTAAGTGCTGATATGACATCTAAAAGGACCAAGTAGCAGTTAGAAATATGACAAACATAAGCAGAAATTTGCTATAAGTTGAAAATATGGAACTTGAAGCTCAGAAGAGAGGTAGTGATAAAAATTTGAGAAACATATACCTAGAAGTGATGATTCAAAATTTTGTTGGCATTTTCAAAAGAGAAAATATATTGATAGAAATGAATCCATGTGAGTGTCCTCCGTGGCTTTTTCCTGGATCCCATTCTTTTTTCCTCCTTTATTACTTAATTTTGTGATTTCATCAATTCCCATGGTTTTAGTTATATTATGCACATAATTCTTAAATGTATTTGTCCAGCCCTAACCTCCTTATCTCCAGTCTCAAGTCTCCAAATACCTGTTAGAAATTTCAAACTGGATGACCCATAGACAACTTAAACACATACCAAGTTCAAAATTTAACTACTCATTCCTCCCAAAACTTTCCCTGCTTTACATATGTCCTATTATTGTCATGAGCACCATCACTCTCCTAGTCACCCAGATATATAACATGAATGCTTTCTTCCTCTTTTCTAGAATGAAATGCTCCTTCTTCTGACTTAACTATTTTCTCTGGCTACCCCCATACTTGGAGTGCTCTCCTTCCTAGTTTCCACCTCCTAACTTCTTTAGGTTTCTTCAAGTCACACCTCCTATGAGCCTTTCCAAGTTCATATTAAGAAGGTAGACAGTATTGCTTAGTACCTTCTCACTAACATTGCTCCCAATTTATCATATAGATATAGATACAGATATAGATATAGATTTGTACATTGTTGTTTGTTTTTTATCTCCCTGGTTAGACAACTTATTAAGAGCCTTTCTTTATGCCCCTAGTACTTAGCACAATGCCTGCTATATAGATGCAGATTGACTACTGAATTATAATTTGTCAGATTATGCTTTTCTTTTGTACTATTTCCTACTCCAAACTGATGTCTTAGTGCTTTATTGTTCCTCTATATACTCAGAGGAATTTGATACAATGCAATTCACCAAAAAATAATTTTAACTTATCATTATCATTTATAGATCTGCATTACATTTACCGAATTTGGAAAAATGCAAGATGTTTGTAACCTTCTTGTTGAAAAACTAGATAATTCTGTTATCATCAGTCCTCCTCAGTTTTACCATACATCAGGAGCTATTGAGAATCTTAGGTAAGTTAAACAAATTTTTAAATAAAGTTTTCTGTTTTCTGTTATATGACTTAATTATCATTAATGTTATGTTTTTTATTCCCCAGACGTCAAGTCTGTCTCTGTGCTGTTGGGAATGCATGGCGAAAAGCTCAAGAAGTATGTCAGCTTGTTGGTCAATCACTTGGAAAACCTTTATTAATCAAAGAAGAGGAAACGAAAGAATGGGAAGGTCAAATAGACAATCAGCAGTTATCTGATCTAGCTGGTTCACTAAGTATACAACAGAAAATCCAAACTGCAACTATATTTGCTTCTTCCAGGGTATTTTTAAACTTTGAGGTTAAGAAAAAGGAAAAGAAAAAAAAATGATTTAAAATTCTTTATAATCAAGCATTTTTCGTTTTTGTATCTTTGTAATTAATTGCCCAAAACTACGATTAAATTTATACAATTTTCACCAAGTTTTAATACTAAGATTAATATTTATGTAGAATGCCAAATTTTACATCATTTAAAAAAAGGCCCCTAAAACATACTTAAACTCTGTGTTAATCATTTTCAGTTTTTGCTTTCAATTCCCATTTTCCCTACATTTTTCTTTCATTGTTATATGTCATTCTTTTTATATTTTTCTGTTTTTGTGATCATGAGAACAGAAGTTGGGGTTAGTATAATGCAATTGCAATAATGCAAGTGCATTATTAAGTAAATTTTCTCTTTAACTGATTAAAAAAAAAAAAAGAAATGCCTAGGCATTACATTGATTTTCATGGATATATGTCTATAGAGTGTTTTCTACTCATTTTTATTGTTTGCATTGTTTTGTGTTTTTAGTTTTATACCATGTTCAATGGATGCATTAAACATTAATTTTGGTGCAATATTATCATAATCTGCTTTGTTTCATCATTTGACTGCAGTTTTACATTTAAATGTGGTTTCAGCTTCTGTGCTACAGTGCAAAATGGCCAAAACTGAATATTATATGAAATGTTAAATAAACTTAAAAAATAACCAGATCTCACTTAAAAACCTAAGTAACTTCATTTTTAAAAAATGGTTAAATTATGAAATTTTGTAAAATCGAAAACCAACCTGCACTATTGGGCTTAAATTTCATGTTAAAAGGATATATACCTACCAAAAGAATTCCATATTCTGAATCTTATTTAAGACCTCACTGATGACTAAAATTCTCTGAGGTTATTTAGGATCTCTTGCTAAATGCAAAAGCCTTTTCTCAGACTTCATTCTTAAACCTTGCAGTTGTTGATCCTACTCCCTCTTCCTGAGTGTTCTGTCTCCCTTAATTTCTTTTAATTCTCAGTTCATGTACTACTTTCTATGGAAGCCTTTTCTGTTTCCCTTTCTCTCCCTCATTATCAAAAGTATTATGAATTTACTTTTCTTTACATGTTATATCTTATTCCCCCTCCTAATAATGAGACTAGAGTATGTTTTTTGTTTTGTCTTTGCATACCCATCACTTAGTATATAGTGCCTTGAACATAGTTATAATTAAATAAGTGCTTGCTGAATTAGAAACTACCTGATTAACTACAAGTGTGAGCTCTTTCTATCCTTCCTCCCCACCAGAGTTTCAGGGTCTCTGCCTCTTCCTTTCCACTTTATATTCCAAACTGAAAGTATCTTTTCTGCCTTAAATTTTCCTTGCTGCAAAATGTGCCTAGTTATGATGCTTTGCACATAGTAAATGTTGAATAAGTATGCACATTTCATCATTGTCCTTCCTCCTTTGAAAAATATAGAATCTAAAAATAGAAAGCAATTTAAAGATCACAAGAATCACAGAAGAATACATGTTAGAAGCAAGGGTTTCCTCATTCTCCTGTAGCCAACTAGAAACTGACTCATAAGAACCAATCATGAAATTTTCAAAGCAAGCATTTATACCTTGGAAATTATTAAATGCTACAAATCAGGACTCAATTTGTTGTTTATTGTTTAGACAAAAAATGATGGAGAAAATGTAAATAATGCACATTAACTTTAAAAGTATGCCATTCATACTTTTTTTTTTATATAGTCAGTTGCTAAACATTTATCAGCACATCCATGGTTGGAAAGTCCATGGAATCCAATTCATACACAAAAAGATTACCACAGGATGACAAGCAGTCACCAGCCACTACTTGAAGACCTCCAGAAATGGATAACCCAACACCTTTTGAAGTAGTCTCTTCCTTTTTTTTTGAACAGCCCTAATTGGTAGGAAATTTTTCCTAACATCAAGTCTAAATTTGTAACTCTGCAACTTCTATCCACTCTCTTTTACTTTACTCTCGTTTAAGGTTCACACTATCCAAATTGATAATCCAGTTCAGATGCCCATGGCTGTCATCTATGGACCACGAAAATATTCTTTCTTTCTTAATAAGTTCAATACCTAGTTCTCAGTCTATCTTTCCAATTTTAACTCCTGCCCTTACACTAAGAAATTTTCATATACTCTTTCAAATGCCCTAATTTCCTACTTCAGTCTGTTTAATTGCCATTATATCCTTCCTCAAGTACACACAGAAATGGTCATACCCTTAAAGTTGCTACCACCCACAAGTATACCATGTACTGGTTCATGAATTCTGATAAATAATCTGAATTTTATCCCATCTTTCAGACTATCCCCTATTCATTAAATGTTCTGACTTTTTCACTTCAGCTTCTTATTTTCTCGACTTTCTTATTCATTGAATGTTTTGCCTTTTTTACCTCAGCCTCTTCGCTTCTCTTGACTCTTCAGGATTTATCCCAAGACCTACCTCTTTTAGGAGGCTTTTCTTGGTCTCCTCGCTTCCTAATTTCTTCCCCTTCAAATTACTTATGATAGCTCTGTATTTATCTTGAATGTACTGTTGACTTAGATATTGTCTGACCCATTAGCATTTATGAGAGTGAGGGCAATTTTTTTCCTGCTCTTTTATCTTAACACAGTATCTTGCATATATTAAACACTTACAAGCTTCTTGACTGAATCCAGCTTATTAATGTTCTTCTTAACAGTGGTACAGGACTGTCACTTTATTCTTGGAAACTGTATCTTTCTTAATGCAGCCAGAGACATTTTAACTACCTCATCATGCTGCTGACTTATGTTAAACTTATAGTCTATTTACATGTTCCCAGACCTTTTTCAGATATTCCCATCCTCTACTTATGAAATTAAGTTTTTTAAAAACAAATACAAGACATTTTATATTTTTTCTATTGTTTCATCTTCTTAGATTCAATTTTGTACTTTAGGCTGACATGATCTTTTGGGATTTTGAGTCTTATTGCCTAAAATCTCTCCTGGTTTTGTGTCATCTGCAAATTTGAACTTATTAAACAGCATAGGTCCAGGCATAGATCCTTAAAGTATTTCACTGAAGACTTCTTACCAGGCTCAAATTGGTCATCAAACCAGTTCCAAATCTGTCTGCTGATACTATTGTTTAGTCTACATCTTTCCATCTTCTCAAAAACTATGACAAGGGCAACTAGTTGGTGTAGTAGATAGAGCACCAGCCCTGAAGACAGGAGAACCTGAGTTCAAATCTAAACTCAGACACAATACTTCCAAAAGTGTGATCCTGGGCAAGTCACTTAACCCCAGTTGCCTCCAGGAAAAAAAAAAAAAAAAAAAAAAAAAAAAAACCTGTATGACATACTTAAAGAATTTTGCTTAGATCTAGGTACACTGTGTCTGCAGTATTTTTTCTATTCTTTATTTTTAACCATTTATTTAATAAAATGTTTTAGGTTTTTTCCTAGGAATTTAAGTCTGGAGAAAGAAATCATAACCCATCCATTATTTTTGCCAAGAAAAACCTAAATGGCATTACAGTCAGAACATGACTAAAGTAACTGAACAACAAAAGCAATTTAAGTCAAGTTTACTAGCCTATGGTTTCCAAACTCTCTTCTCTATTTGAAAATCAGGCCAACAACATTGGCCTTTATATCTAGTTTTATGGTCTTTCATTTCTTCATGGAAGATCATCTAGGCCAACTTTATCACTTTCCTTTTGAGGAAACTAAGGCCCCCAAAGATTATGATTTGCCTACATCTCCAGAGTCTAGATTAGAAGTCAGGTACCCTGATTCGTATTTCTGTGCTCTTTCTTTTCATATTATTATGGACATTTGTTGAATGAAGAAAGTAAGTTAGCATGAGAAATAAATATGTATGGGATCAGGGACTTGACCTCAGAATAAAGATACAAATGGCTGCATTTAGCAACTAACTAGAAAGGATAAAAGTTAAGGAAATGTAGAGGCAGAATAATAAAACTCTTCATAAGAGTAAGTTTGCTGGAAAGTTGAAGAGGAAGAAAGAATATGTAAAGAGCTGTCAGACAATTTTCTCCATCCAGTTGCCACAACACATATACATAAAAGTTCCTCACCAGAATTAATATAATTAATGAAAATGTTACCTTAAAAGAGATGATAATGAAGGATGCTAGGTAACACACAATATAACTTTTACCAGAAATAAAAACATTAATACTGTAAACATGAATACCATTTGATATGAAAAATATCCTTAACGGGATACTTTGAAAATCACTGTTCTAAAAAACATTTACTTTGGCTACCCTATCATTTTGATCCATTGTTTCAAGAAAACCTCAAACATCCTTCACTTTACACCTCTTATCCTTAACCAGGTCATTGTGACAGTCTCACCAGCAGCCTTGCTCCAGCATATAAATACATACATACATGAGAAATATGAGTATATACATATGAGAAATTACAAAGTGACAGGAATTTTTTTTTTAAAAAAAGACTACATAGATATTTTTTCACCTCCCCCAGTTAATGAAACTAATTCAGTCAGTTCTGCCTCTGTTCCTGCAAGTGAAACATTTCTTCTACGACTCAGTTGTTTTCTTTCACCTCACCAGTCTTAACATTCTGGACCAGTGTCCCTTCCTAGTCACCAGTCCTTTGTGTGTATTGTTTCCTCCCCTACCATATTTGAAGGTTAATTCTTTGAGGTCAGGGACTGTCTTTGCTTTAGGACAGTATGTGACAATATTGTTAGTACTTAATAAGTACATCCTTTTTCAAGTTCATTCATCCATGAGTTTGAGATTTAGTTTTGACAGAACTACATAATATTCTATCCACTGCATTACTGGTTATCGAATATATGAAGGGGGACATATTTGCCGGCTTGCTTTTTTTTTTTTAAATCATCCCTTGCTTCTCAAGTATGACCTAGACTACTCTGCTAGACTACATCCTGGTCCAGAGTTACTACTATCCACCATTTCTCAGCACAGAAATATCTTTATCTGGGGCAGCTATGTAATACAGTGGATGGGATACTGGAATTAGGAATCATGAAGACTGGAATTCAAATTCTCCTTCCTGACACTCTGTGGCCCCCAAGAAGATGACCAACTTCTTTCAGTCTCAAGTTCCTTAGCTGTGAAATGGAAATAATAGCACCTATCCAACAAGGTTATTGTGAGGAGCAATAGAGATTGTACATGTAAAGTGCTTTGCAAACCTTAAAACACTATATAAATGTTAGCTCTTTATCCTCATCTCATAGCTTGGGAAAAGAGCTATGCTTAGTTATGCAGGAAACTGGTTTCTTTCATGAAAATAAGAATTGACTTTTTAACGAAGATAACACTTAGGATGACGTCATGTTTTTAAAAATGTTCATTTATTTATTTCAGAAAAATAAACTATATCAATTGTACCCTGGTTTCCATTTATCACAATAAAGGAAAAATTTAGATATGGAATTGTACAACAAATGCAATTATTGATTAAAATAGATTTAATCATCAGGATAGATTTGTTTTAGCCATGGCTGCATAATATATCTGGTTCCATCATATGCACTGAAGTAGACTTTCAAATCAGGATGGAATACCTAAAAAAATCATTTTTCATATTAGTTCATAAACACAACTTTAGAGAATACTTTTTTCCAAACATTTTTTTCACAAGAGGTAAGAGGATTAAAGTAAAAAATTAATTAAAAAATAACAAAAATAGGACATTCCACATAATCCTCATTTAAGGATATCAGGTGTGATATAATAACTATGAATTCATGATCTGTGCCATTGATGGAGCCTCATTAGAGGGAGGTGCTAAGAGATTTCTTGGCACTAAGGAGAGTTACAACTGAGCCAGACAGATTGTGTCACTAGGTGAGCCTCAATCTTTGTCATTTCTCAAAATAGGTGAAGCTCTGGAGGCATGAACCTTACAGGGTTTTGTAGAAAGGTTTCACCTTTCAGAAGGCATCATGCCATTGTCATTACTCTCAGTTCTTAAACTAAGAGATTTAATATCTGCCTAAAATATAGCAGGAAACCATGCTATAGTAACCTGCCATATATATTATTGAAACAGTGCTGCATGCTGAAATTTATACTATTTATAGTATTTGGCTTTTTTATATTTAGTAGACCAATATTTAAATTCACAAAAAAACTCTGGAGAAAGAAATAGCTTGTAACTAAAGATACTTTACCTCATGTCCAGTAATAACTTTAAGGTTTTCCTCAGGAATGTAGGCTGTAGATAGACCGATTCTGTTGGTCTTGTTGACTAGAATTCGATAATGAGGAGATTTTCTTAAATGCTGTGAAAAATGGAAAAATAATGTGTCTAAAATTTTTTTAAATTAAAAAAGATTAATATTTATTACTATGCAAATTATATAAACTTGCTGTACCAGGTTGCTTCTTACTTAGTAAGGCCTAGTTTGTAGTGTCAAAATGTCAGATACACCATTACAGCAAAATTAAATGACTTTTAAAGTTTCAAAGATATAGTATGTAACAAAGAGTTTATATTTCTTTATTGAAGCCACCTCTTCACTTTAGAGGTGCTAAAAGTAAGGAAAGTGAGACCATGGTGAAGCCCTGAGGAATAAAAGCTATGACCATGCCAGTGCTCTGAATTAATTCGGGGCCTAATTATCAAGACTGTTTATCATGGGGCAGTGAAGTCGATTGCCAGGCCTAAAGTCACAGTCATTCTCTGGAGTTCTAGCCTCAAACACAATTTTATTAACTATGGGACTCTGGGCAAGTCACTTAACCCTGTTTTTCTAAGTTTCCTCATATGTAAAATGAGCTGAAGAAAGAAATGGCAAATCACTCCAGTATCTTTGCCAAGAAAACCCCCAATGGGGTCTCAAAGAATTAGACACAAATGAAATAATTGATCAATAATAACTATTCAGTCTAAAAGGAAAAAAAAAATCTAAAAGAAAAAAAAACTTCAAGCTTTATTCTTTAAATAGTTTTTCTAAGATATAAAAATAATAAAAATAATTACCTGGTTTTTGTATGTCTTAAAAACATAAAATTACCTGTTGCTTTGTGTCCTTTCATTGCCAAGGGAAATTGAATCTGTGACTATCTGTGATTTAGAAATAACCTTTTTCAACTGGTACTAAGCATATTTGTGGTGTTTCTAAATGACATTTACAATATATGACATAGCCCCTCTTCATATTTTCATGAGTAATTTTAACTCAAAAAATTTTGAAAAGAATAATAATCAAATTATAGTAGAAAAAAACATAGACTTGGAATCAGAAAACCTGGGTTCAAGGCCCAGCTGTGTCTTTTTAATGTAATAATCCATGAGTCTCTAATATGATGTTCTTCCTTCTTTTACATATTTAGATCTTATTTAAAACTAATCTCATTTATTACTAATTTCTACATACCTGGATAAATTAAAATACCTATGAATTCAAGTGAATTATCTACTAATCTTGCTTTAAAAATTGTTTTCTAACCTGTTTCTCAGGAGGATATTTTTGTTTCAGCCACTCTTCTGGAGCTCTGGCTTCTACATCCCAACCAATAATTACTCCTGAAAAGCCAAGTTGCTTGTGCATTATCACCATTCCCACGTTAAACTGAACAAATTCTGGCCTGGGACTTCGAATTCGAGTTGGTTCTATAATAGCAATGATAAAAATATTAAGCAAATAAAATATTTTATTGAATATATCATTTTCATGATTTATCTACGTATCAAGTAGTTACATCACCAAAAAGCATTCTTATTAATAGTCTCCAAACTAAAAAAGACAATTTAGCCACCCATGCTGAAAGGGAAAAAGTAAAGCATAATGATAAACTATTTTCATATATTAGCTTCAGCTACCTACACCATTAAGCCTTTATAGGATTAATATTTGAGTCCTTTGAAATGTCTTTATATCCTTCTCTAGTGGCACTAACCTGAAATCCTAGATAACAGAAAGTGCTCGTCCAAGAAATTCACAAACAAAATAATCCCTGAGTTTTGGGGTTTTTTTTTTTAAAGGTAGATGAAAGGATGAAGTACAATAGTGTAAGAAATTTACATACAGAATTAAGGTAACAGAAAAATATATGGACTACTTTTTATCTTCTCAATTTGCTTTCCCATCTATCACGTTCCCCTTCTTTTATTCCCTTCCAACTTCCTTACAGGGTAAAATCCAACTGTGTATGTTATTCCTTCTTTGAACCAATTCTTGCTTATACCCAACTTCTCCTCTTCTTCCCCTCTACTTTAAAAGCTCTTTTATGCCTCTTTTTTGGTGAGATGTTTATCCCCTTCTACTTCCTTCGAGTGTATTCCTCTTCTTAATTTTTTAAAGATAATTATCCCATCATATTCAGTTCATGTATACTCATCTTAACAGTCCTAGTAATGAGAAAGTTTTTAGGAGTTACAACTATCATTTTCTTCTTTAGGAATATAAACAGTTTTAATCTCATTGAAACCCTTATGATTTCTCTTTCCTGTTTACCTTTTTGTACTTCTCTTGAGTTTTGTATTTGAAAGTCAAAATTTCTATTTAACTGAGGTCTTTTCATGAGGAATACATGCAAGTTTTTTATTTCATTGAATTGCCATGTTTTCCCCTGAAGGATTATACTGAGTTTTATTGGGTAAGTTGCAATCCCAGTTTCTTTGCCTTTCAGAATATCATATTCCAAGCCTTACAATCCTTGATAAAAAAAAAAAAACCCTGCTAAAATCTTGTATTATTCTGGATCATTGATATTTAAATTATTTCTTCCTGACTGTTTGTAATATTTTCTCCTTGACCTGAGAACTCTGGTATTTGGCTATAATATTCCTAGGAGTTTTTATTATTCTCTGTTCCATAGATTCCTGATACACACCATTCTATAGTTTATACTCAAAGATCATTCTTTAATTTTTATTGTGGTTATTATATGTAATCTATATATCAATAAATTCAAAATCTACTAGGTTTTTGTTTAAAAATTAGTATTTTTATTACATATATTCCTTTTTAAAACCTACTTAAAATGTGCACAGTAATGAGTTTCAAAACTTTTGAAAAGATGGCTTTCAAATTTTTTTTTGCTTTGATGAAATAATCATATCTATTATATCCCAGTGAGAAAAATTGAGGCAACAATCCAAAATAAATAAACTTAGCCCAAATAAATGAAATTTTTTTTCAGTTCATGCTCAATTTAGCATCAATATTCAAAACATTTTGTACTGCAATAAGGATAGAAATACATTTAATTTCCTATTGATCATGAAGAGAAGAATTTTTTTTTGACTGGCCCAATACCTGCAAAGTAAGCATGACTAAATTCTTCATCATCATTGTACAAGTTCCTAGAATGAAAAAAGATGCAGATTCATTATAACAATAAATCAATATGAATATGCAGTTGATTTAAAAATTAATTTATTTAAAAGAGAAACATTAAAATATATCATGGATATTCAAGGCTCTATTCTTTTGTCACTGTAGATTTTGTCATTCCCAGTCCTAAAGGCTTCAAGATTAAGTTCAGATACTCAATTGCTGAATGCAGAATTTTTAAGATGAAATATAAGGAAAATACTGGAATTTGATCATCTCCCTGGTCATTTTAATAAGAGTTTGCTTGCAGTGCTTGGAAATCTTATGTCTATAAAAGGGAAAGATAGTTCATGAACCATTTCTTGATGGTGATTCACATTATTCAATTTCTAAATTATATTCCAAAGATTTCAGAAACTGAGTACTTCTGCAACCTTATTTACCATCAATAAGGTGGTATGAATGATCGCTTTATAGACTTACAGAATTTCCTTTATCTGTACTGGCAAAGAAGGTAGAAACATAGTAATAGCCAGACACAGAGAGATGGGCAGAACTGCAGTGAAATTATAGCAGTGATTGAATGGTATATGAACCCACAAAGTGTTTCCTCTTAGAAGACAAAAGCATCCTCAATTTCCACTGTAGAAATTGCCAGAGTGTATATATACTGTAGGTCCCATTATAACTCCTGTGGAAATAGTACTGTTTCCTTAAAAGCCCCACTTAATAAGGGAAGAGCACATGAATGTAAGGGCAGCCAGGTGGCACAATGGATAGATAGAGTGCCAATCCTGAAGTCATGAAGATTCATTTTCCTGAGTTCAAATCTGGCCTCACATACCAGCTGTGTGACCTTGGGCAAGGAACTTAACCCTAGTTAACACTTTCCTCATCTAAAAAATGAGCTGGAGAAGGTGGCAAATCCATTCCACTATCTTGCCAAGAAAACCCTGACAAGGGATCATGAAGAGTTGGATACAAATGAAATGGCAACAGCAACAATGTGAATAAAGTAAAATGTTAGAGGGTTTTAAGATTCTGAAGATTGAAGGAGCTTAAAAATATAATTTTTCATTGATACTGTCCCAGTTAAAATACCAAAGTCACAACATTTCCAATCCATCGAAAAATACTGTTAACTAAAGGAAGGTAGAAATAAATTTTCATTTTTAATTTGAACTACAGGGTACTTTCTCTGTGTAGAAAATATTCCCTCACCTTCTCACTCAGCTCCTTGACACACATGAGCAGCTGCTATTTCCCTGACTTTTATAGAATTAAATGCTACTCACTGGAAAATGGTATTGAGTAAGTCAATATTTATACAAATGTTAACTAATGGAATTTTTACTATTAAAAACAAACTGACACCTGAAAAAGAATTCATCATTAAAAGATAATTATATATGTCCACTGATAAGATTTGCCCAAAACAAATAGTGTTACTGTAATAGAATAGTATAGCTCTATAAGGAGCAAATAAATATGGAGAATTCAGAGGTACATAAAGACTTAAATGAGTAGTTCATAGTAAAGAAAGTAAGCCAGAAGAACAATATTAATATTTACTAAACAGTGTAATAAATGAAAAAAATAAGAAAAGGCAACAAAACTCCAGTCAAACAGAATTGATGACAGTATCAAATTGTTTTTGTTTTTGTTTTTTTAAATGCATATTTTTTTTCTTTTAGCACACTAAACTACAAAAGGAAAAAGTAATTGCAATTAAGTAATTTTGTCTATATATTTTGGGAGAAATGTGCTTTTCCAGGAAGGAGGTGTTTAGATGTCTGTTCGGATGTGTCTGTATTCACATACATATTCACATATATCTATACAGAAACATATATTTTGTTTTGACAAAACCAGGAAGGAATATATCTGAGATGTGCATATTTATATATGTGTGTGTATATACAGACACACACTTTGTTTTGACACAGCATACATATCCCTGATTTTATCCAGAGAAAATGTATATACATATATATATGACCATACATGTACATATGCATATAGACAAATATTTTGACATAGCATCCATATCCCAAGCACCTTCTTCCTAAGAAAGTAGATATCAAGGAATGTATGTATGTATGTATTAATACATACATTTTGGTTTTATGTAGCATATGTGACATTTCTATGTATAGCATTTTTTATTACATATTCAATTCAACAAAAAGTTACTAAGTCCCTGTTATATGCAAGGCTAAGCACCCTAGATACCCATGTACCCCCAAGAAGCTTACACTGTACTTGAAAATCACAATAGGCTCACACAGAAATCACAGAATCACCAAATCTCAATTGGAAGGAATTTCAGAGACCTAACCTTGAATTACATTCTTACTAAGATTCCTCCCAGTTTTAAATCCTATGACAATGTCTTGTGGCAAAGAAAAGATCTAGATAAGATACTATTGGAGAAGCTGAAAAAAGGAAAGAACACTTTCAGCTGAGGGGTGAGAAGAAGAGAGAGAAGGGAAAACCTTCAAGGAAGAGGTGGCACCTGAACTAAGGCTTAAAGGAAAGGATTTATTCATACTTTTAACACAATTCTCTTTTCTCTTTTTTGTCAACTAGCAAACTCCTTTTTGCCCTCAACTGTAAAATGGGGCAGAATCTGCTTTTATTGACATACTTCTAACTACTAATTGAGGATTTTAAAATTTAGGCCTAAAGGGTTGAACAGAATGACTTCTTTATTATTATTTAATACAAAACAATGTTTGGCATAATGCTTATTAAGCTTATAAAATTTGTGCTATTATTTGCCTCAAGAGTATTAACTGAATATTTCAAATTTAAGACCTATGGTATCAGTGGAAGGGAAATTCTATATAATATCTCCTTAGCTTCAGTTGTGGAAAGAGAAGTTTATGATTTTTGCCATACCTTTTATCACTAAGATATCTGTCCTTATACTAAATGATGAGAATTCAAAACTTTTTTTAAGAATTTGAGAATTTTCTATGTGCAAAGTTCAGTGCTAGAAAAGCTTTGGTACTAACAAAGATGAGGGAAAAGATGATTTCTACCCTTATAGAGCATACAGCCTAAAAGAGAAGACTTATAATCACTATAATATAAAGTAGAACATGAAAATGCATTAATAGTTACGAAATGTTGTGAAAATAGATCTTATAGGGGCAGCTAGGTGGTGCAGTGGATAGAGCACCAGATCTGAAGTCAGGAGGACCTGAGTTCAAATCTTGACTCAGACACTTAACACTTCCTGGCTGTGTGACCCCAGGCAAATCACTTAACCCCAAATGCCTCAGGAAAAAAAACAATAGATCTTACTTTATTGATCAAGAATAAGTAGCTCTCAAAACAAAAAATTTAAAAAGAATATCTCTCCTTTTAATATACCATATTTACTTTATGGAGAAGAGACAAGGAAAGAATTTTCTCAACATTCTCAATTTTATCCTACCTCTCAGGCAAAATTTGTTTTTATCATAATGTTCAAGAAAGTATGTTTAAGGAATATAGTCATCAGATTGAAATACTGCTTTGTAATGATTTTCATTTTTATCTCAGAACAAGCTATTAGCAAAATTATGCCCTACCTCAACTTTACCATCTGGTTCTTTAAATATCTGGTCCATGGTTTCAGACTCAGGTATGACCATCTGAACTTGTTCCAGTAGTTAATTAACCTGAAACAAAAAATATTGTTTTAAGTTAACCTATAGTTTTAAAGTAGGCATAGTAAAAAGTAAGAATACTTTTTTCAAGTTTTATGAAGTTTACTGCTTTCTTGAGTTAATGAAATTAGACATGAAGGGGGTGTGCATGAAGGGAATAGCCCATGAGTTTGAATAAAATGTTTTTTGACACAAAAATTTCTCTACTTTTATTTATTGAATAGAGGGAATAAATTATTCTGGATAAATGTAATCCACAAGAATAGGGACAGCCTTAACGTTTCTACACACAATATTTTTTTTCATAAATGTTTAAATAAGTATATAAAACTTTAAAAAACCTATAATAAAATATATAGCCAAAATGAAAGGAAAATTCAAATACATTTAAAAGGGAGTTTTCTCAGATCTTAAATCCTAACATTCAAAATCTATAAGGAACTGATATATATTTATAAGACAAAAATATATAGCCAACATGAAAAGAAAATTCAATGAGTACATTTGTTTAAAAGAAAGTTTTCCTAGAAATTAACCCTAACATTCAAAATCTATGCAGAATCGATATACATTTATAAGAGAAACGTCCTATCTGCAATGGATATGAGCAATTTGTGGAAGAGAAGATACAAGTTGTAAATAAATATTCAGTCACAAATAATCAGAAAAATATAAATTGAAAAACTTGGCAATATTGCGGCCTAGCTACTACATTGGCAAAAGTAATTAAAAGTAACAAAACAATCCTAAAGGAACTATGGGGAAACAAGTATGTTCATACTGTCATGAGAAGTGAAACTTGGTATAGAGTTTTTGGTTTTTTGGGAATAGCAAACTGACAGTTCAGAATGAAAATTACTATGTGAAATTGATTATACCCTGTGTCCTCGCTGTCCATTACCAGGAAATATGCTCTAAGGGTGTTAAATTTTAATAATCTATGTAAAATATTTTCAATTACATTATCCATGTAGAAAACTAGAAGCATATGTCCAATAACTGAGGAATGTCTAAATAAATCTATGTAATAGAAAAATACATTATAGAAATGAGAAATAGAAGTAAGAACATTTACACTAAAAAGTATAACCACATATGAGTGAAATATCATTGGAAGGAGATATTCAATTCAATTAAACAAAAAAATTTGTGAATAGGAGAAAAACAAATTTTAGGTAAGCTATGTAAGGTAAGGTAAGGTAAGCACAGGTAAGATAGGTAAGCATAAGACAAAAACAGCACAAAGAATAATTGACAAACTTTTAAAATTATTTGTGAGGGAAGTATATTTTACTATAGTTTTGAACATATATTCATATAATTCATAAGTCATTCATAATGAAGAAAATTCATAATAATTCATAATTCAAGTAATAAAATTTGTTTTCTTAAAACAGAGCTTAAGTATATGGTCATCATAGACAGATATATATATATGTGTGTGTAAAACCTACACAATTTGTGACACTAGTACTTTCAGACAAATTTAAAATTATAACATTGCTATATTTTGAAAAGATGGTAGACCACTGGTTTCTTGGAAATAAGTTACATAAAGCAAATGTTAGGTATGTGCTACATTTGCAAAGGTATTGGATTTTTTTTAATAAAGGGTGCATATATCAAAAATGACATATGCAAAATAGGTTTTGGTCAGGACAAAAATAGTGGTATCTGAAAAGTTTAATGCTGCTGCATCATTTTGCCACAAATATTTAAATCCAATATTAGGTACACTTAACAAAAGATGACTTTAGGGGAAAATAACTTAAATTATACACATATAACATTTGTCTCCACTGGCTGTGTGACCCTGGGCAAGTCACTTAACCCCAATTGCCTCAACAAAAAACAAAGCAAAAATAAAAACAAAAAACATTTGTCTCCAAACAAAAAAGGTATGGGCCATTTGAACAATTTAAATTATGGCACATATATAAAGGGAATACACCTTATGCAGGCATCCTACTCAACAAATTTTGCCCTATCCTATCCAAATAAGATCTTAAATATTCATAAATATTTGTTTCATTAGAGAATTATCATTTTTATCTTTTTAAAAAGATTCCCTGTATTTTATCTTGAATTATATCTTGGAGACAATTTTTTTTCCTGAAAAGTAACATATCTAACTTTATTATTGCATTATTGGGAAAAGAAATCAATTTGAAAGAATTATGATATAAAAGATAGTTATTCTGCATTTCTAAGTAAAACATATATCTATTGGGCAAATAATGTACCTCTGAAATTGTGTTCACTGCTTTTCTGTTTTCCATGTGGAGTATCCTACTTTTTATGTAGATCACAATTACATAATTCCACATATACCATTCCTGTCTTCCAACAGTATGAAAGAACTTGTGTATTTAGCTTTGAAATGTGTCTTACTTTATACTTAAATTGCAATGCAACTCTGTGATAATTCTGGAACATGGTAATAATGTTAAAAAAAAAAAAAAAAAAAAAAAAACACCAGAATTCATACATTGAAAAACAAGCTCAAGGTGAACCAGAAAATTACAAGGTTTCCTTTATCCTGCCTCCTTGCCCAACTCAATTTGGTCCATAATTCCATGATGAATATGCATGTTGTTTCTTAGGTTGATATTAAGCATTGGTGACTTTTATGAAAAGAAATAGTAATGTTTAACAAAGTAGTCTTTATCACAAGTTATTTGGAATCTTGGTTGACCTTTGTATTAAGCAGATTTCTTTGTCTTTCAAAATTGTCCTTTTTTACAATGTTGACTATATTATAAATTGTTTTCCTGATTCTGCTCACTTCAATCTAAATCAGTTCATCTGTCTTCCCAATTTTCTCTGAAATAATTTCTTTCACATAATTTCTTATAGGACAATAATATCCTATTACATTCATATTCCATAATTTAGTTCAGTGTGACCTATGAAAAGTCCAAAAAAATAATTTCTGGGTAATTAACAATCATTTTAAATTATTACTAGCAATTAATGAAATAATGTCAGTGGCATTTTTGGGAATAAAAAATAAATTATGCCCTTCCTCCCTCCCTTAATGCTTATATGCCCTTGGAGAGTGTATATTTCTGACAGAAAAAAATAAACTGATTGGTTAACAATTGGAGAATGAATATTCTAATGAGAGATGGGTTTATTCTAATGATGAGCTGGGGGGACATAATTCTGATCCTATAGCTCTTGGATAAAGAGACTATCTCTATACCCAGACCATCTAACTCTAGCAGTCTAGATAAAATATACTTAATACTGCCTGAGTAGAAGAACATAATGGGTCATAATTCTTCAAAATTTGATTAGATCACAAGACTAAAGCTTCAGATCATTGCTATCATTTCCTTACCATATGCATATAAAATAGTCATGAAAAACTCCAGGAATGCTTCAAAGTTTGACTGGGGGGGGGGGGGAGTCACAATGAGTAATTTATAAGCAAGGGAGCTTTACTAAATTGAATGAACTTCAGGTGTCTTCAGTTCCTTTCCTTATTGAATATCCTGTTGTGGCCAAGGAAATCTCTTTAAATTAACTAATGATATATGAATGTTTCATTTTGTTCCAATATTGAATCTAAATTACTCAAATCCATTTATGCTTAGAACAGTATACAATATAGTATGCAACAGTATAGAACAATATACAATAAAACTTTTATACTATTTCTTGTTGAGGGTTATTTCTGGATGATTCAAAAGGTGAACTATATAATTAAAAATTTTTATAACAGAAATTTTTTGTGACCATCTGAATACTATTTTAGGTCAGATGTTTGATTGTTAAATATAATATGATACTCCAAAGTAAATATAACACTAAAAGTTACTTACACTCCTGGAACATACAGCTGTGTGTTATTTTCCCTTTAAGAAAGACATTATTCTCCTTTGGTAAGATAGTTACACTTTCTTTTGGTATATCTTCACCTCTGTACTATATTGTGCTGAATACACTGTGAAGTATATACATTTATTTTCAAAGTTAGTGATATATTACTGGGGATATAAATGTCAGTGTGATAATCAAGAGGAAATAATGGCATCCCATAAGTATTTCTTGCCAAGTAAATTACAAGACCAACATTTTTCAAAGTTGATTTGAGAGTTGATCACAAATAATATGTACAGTTCTCTTTAGAAGATCGGTGGACATTTTTCTAAGTTTTAAGGAAATTAAAGCCTAGTAATAAAAAGATAATAAAGAATACCACCTTTCTATTACTTGAAGGCCCTGAATAGAATCAGCTCTATACCATTGAGAAAGTAAATATTGAGCTGGGAATGCAGCTATAAGGACACAAAGTTGTATAATCATAAGAGCATTAATGGTAGGCATTTCTACAGGAAGACTTCCTCCAAGTTGTTGTTCTTTGCAAGTCTGTCAAAGAAAAAGATAAAAAGTTAAGCAGTTTCTACTGTCCAACTACCAACAGTATTAACAGTTGAAATATTCAACATCTTCTCAATCACTAGCTATACCTAAACACCCAGTAGTATTCCCTGATCCAAAACTGAGTTCAAGGCATATAACAGTTTCCTCTATGTTGTTATCTGAAAAATAACTAATTATAAAAAAGGACCCCCTGACCATTAATGAAATTCTCTCCATTCTCCATCCCATTCATATTTTTTCCTTCTAAAAACTTTCATGCAGTTTATGGCTATGAACACTAACTTGGCTCAAATGAAATTGCATATCTCAGATTTATATGTATGGTATATGAATTATATGAATCTACCATGAAATATTCATGACAGCTACATGGTATACTGAGAAAAGCTTTGGATTCATGGTCAGAACACTGGGACTCAAATCTAGGCTCTATGACTCACTTTCTATTTGACCTCTCTGGGCCTAATGATGTGTTGAGAGTAGTATTCCTTGTTCCAAATAATATGTTTGAGGTTTGAGTACCAAATGCTGGGATTAATGTAGGCACCAAATGTTGAGGTTTGGTCATGTTAAGAATTCACAATGACCATTCTGACAAAAGGTAGGTTTATTTATGAGAAGAGGTTATAGACAAAATGAAGAGATACAATAGATCCCAGGAGTCGTAATATGAAATAGAATTTAGAGAACATATAGTTAAACACCAAGATGGTTTTAACAATTGACATTGGAAAAGACAAGTTCCCTAGTAGAATTCACAATTAACCAGGAGAAAGGAAATACTCCATGAGATGGGAGTATTCCACTGACTGGTAAGCTAAATCCTAAGAGAGTTAGTTGTAAGGAGAAAGATATGAGGCATGGGGAGGAGGGAGGGGGGAGGAGAGAAAGGCACCACAAGACAGAAGCTGTTCCAGGCTTTACCCAAAAGGATTCAGCAGTGATAGCATGGGCCATGGACAGATTGATAGGGAAAATTTAATCTTGGGGAAGGGGAGAATTAACATAACTTGAATTTCTGACTGGACATAGCCAGGTAGGGTTGCCCAGGACCTCTACAGAGGGTGGGACCATAAAGTGAAATGATCCCTATCAGTGCCCTTTCCTGATGGCCTCAAGGAGTAATTTTATTAGTATTTCAGGCTCTCTCTGCCAAACCTACCTAATTCCTCAACACTTTATTATTAAAGTTTCATCCAATGTAAAAAGATAAATGAACTCTAAGGTCCCATACAATTCTAATTCCTATGATCCTATTAATAAAAAGTTATTTATACTCTAAGGAAAAGATATCTCAGTAGCAAAAGTTTTATTTTTACAGATAAGAGGTAGATGTAACAAAAACTAGGACAAGAAGAAAAAGGTAATTTCTTAAAGGACAATCTTTTCCATAATCCCTAAATCTGCTAATTACATTGAATATTACCTTGGATATATAATGGAATCCTAAAATTTCAGAGCTTAAAAGGACTTCTACTGCAGTTATACCTGGACAAGAATCCCCTTTACAAAACCTTCAACACCTGCTCAGCTAGCATCTACTGGAAGATATCCAGGGAGAAAAAAAGGTACTGCCTCCCAAGATGGTCAATTTTGCATAACTCCAATCATTGGAAAAAATTTTTTCCTTATACCAAACCTAATTTTCTTTTTACAACTTAAAATCCTTATCCTAATGGGGAAGACAACATATAAATAATTAGGTACATGTAAGATTTATATAGAATAGGTGGGAAGTAATCTGAAAGCACTGACATTAGTAGCTGAGGTGGTGACTGAGAAAGGCCTCTTGGAGAAGGCGGGACTTAGGTTTATAGGAAAGCAGAAACTAATTGGTGCAGATAAGGAAGGAGAACATTCAGTCATAGAAGACTTAAATCTCTTTACTCTCACTTTTTCTTTTTCTCTCCCTCTCCTTTATTTCTCCCTCTCTCTCTTTTTCTGTCTCTCTCCAACTTCCTTTTTAGGAACTGTATTCCCGACTGATTTGTTTTCCCAGAAGTTAGTACAATGCCTAGCACAAAGTGGAAAATTGATAAATGCTTGTTAACTGACTGGCCAAAAGATCAGCAGTCCTGCTCTCACTGTCTCTCTCTCCCCCCTCCTCCTTCTTCCTCCTCTTCCTGCCCTTGCTGCTCCTTCTCCTCCTTCTTTCTTCTTCTTCTTCTTCCTTCTTTTTCTTCTCAAATAATTTCCTATCAGGTGATACTAGCTCAAAGGATTTGAGCACTGGTTTTGTTTCTACAATTATCCTCCCAGCAGAAAATTACAGCTTTGCTGTATTAGTGCTGAACTGAGAAGACCTGGCTGGGTTCAACTAGGCTCAGCTATTTACCAGATATGTGATCTTATTCAAGTCATAACTTCTAAGTCTGTATCCTCACCTGTAAAATAGGAAATGTAACAATCTCACTGCTTATCTCAGAGTTGTGAGGAAGTTACTTTGTAAATCTTAAGATGTTCTGTGGTTTCTGAAAGCAAGAGCTAGTTGTTTTTGTTTTGTTTTTGTCATTAAATTCTGATGACCTTGCACATACTAAGTTCTTCCTCTTAAAAGACTTAGAAATGTAATCTATTATTACTGTCAAATCACCCACAAATAAATTCAAATGTAAGCTGGTTCCTACTACCAATAAGAAACTACTTTTACTACTGCTCTTTGCCCTATCTCTAGTTATCATCTAGTTTACTTATCTCAATATGAAAGAAATACTCATCTTTAGAAAAATGTTTTCATCTCATTTTTCTAAAAATTAATATAGAATAATCCATTTTCATTTTGGGAAGATATCTACAGCACTGAAAATCTAACCACCCCTAATTAGTCACAACAGGGAAAAACAACTGCCTGGAGGTGGGAGGGGAAGAATCAAAAAACACCCAGATGTAGCTGTTCGCAGTTTTCCACTACCCATTATGAATTCCAAACAACTCTTCTGGGTACAAAGAATGTATAAGGCTGGCGCTCATTTTTCTTTTCTTTTCTCTTTTAAAATTAAATCGATCCTCTCAGAGCGTTGGGAAGCTCCTGAGGAAACTGCCCGGAGGAAACCGTCTGAAAACCTGGGGGGAAATCAAGTGGGACCACAGTCGCAAGAAATCCCTGAGAACGCCACCGCTTGGGCCCAGAAAGCTTGGTGCAACATATGGAACTCGAGGTTTTTGAGTCAGTGGACTTAAGTTCGAAACAAGGCTCCGATGCTACTTATGAGATTAGAGCCAAATTGCTTGCCTTCCTTGGGCCTCCGTTTTTACATCTGTAAAACGAGAAGGTTGAACTAGATGACTTGGGTTTTTTGTTGTTGTTGTTGTTGTTGTTGTTGTTGTTTTGTTGTTGTTGTTTGGGGGGGGGGGTTGTTTTGTTAGTTTTTTTCCAGTGCTATATCAAAGAACTTACAACGGTTCACTCCAACTCCATCCTCCCAGCCCCTACACCCTGGACTTAGGACAGCCCTGTTTCTGTCCCACCAATTCCCGTTTCCCATCTTCCCTTCCCCCTCCCCACTACCTTATTCTTCCTGACAGTAGGCGCTCTTTGCAGCACCCTTTAGGAAGAAGCCGAGGTCTCCCGGCTGAGGTGAGACCAGAGGAGCAAATCGTACTTATTTGCCGCCTCCCTGCTCCTAGGACTCCCCACGCACCTCCCTCTTGCTCCTGATACCTACGAAGATCTCTTAGACTGGCTTCTATGTAGGGCTGTGAGGGAGCAGTCTCCTTTTAGGAAGAAAGAGGGAGAGGTAAGCTGACTGCAGCCTAGGGACTGATCTAGAGGTGCCATAAACCTCTGCTCCCGGCAATCTGATGTGAGAGAGCTGTGGGTGAGGTGTAGTAGAGTGAAGATGATAATTCTATGCCTAGCCTTTCCCTCTCTCTCCATCTCGTAGAGCACATCCTCCCTTATGTCTGCCCCGAAGCGGAAGAGAATGGTAATCTTAGAGCGGTATTCACACTTCGAGTTTCCAAATTTCAGGGGAACCCAATTCCCTCAGTTACAAGTGAGTTAATATGTAAAGCGCTTTACAATCTGACGACCCTATATAGAGGATAGCTGTAATTATTTTTACTGCTAATTACAAAATCAGAAAGGTTAAAGCTGAAAAGAAACTTAGGACACTACCCCCAAAAAACAAACTCCTCATTTTAGAGATAAGGAAACTGATTCCTAGGAAAGGTATTTGTCCAAAATCGCACGGCTGACAGAATTTGAACTTACGTCTTTTGGATCCAAATCCCTCACTCTTTTCCTAGAACCTCGGGCGCTTCCACTTATGACTGATTATTTTCTCCTGGGGCTCTGGGACGTGAACCCTGAAATGCCTCAGCCTGGTTTTGTGCTTCTAGAAAATCAGGGTGAAGTTCCCTGGGACTTCCCGGGGTTGGATTTGCAAATGAAAAAGCCCCACAGTTTCGTACAAGTGTTTAAAATCAAAGAGCAAGTCTATCTATAGGTTAAGCAAGCGGAGAGGGGGGTAGGGGAAGGGGCCCGAAAGCTGTTGTAATTAGAATTTTTAGATTCTTGTCCTGGTAACAGTTCCTCCAATTGAGGACCTAAATGCACCTGTAGTGATAGAAAAAAGTGGAGGGGTTGGGTTATGTGTTTTTAGTTGCAGAGTTGTGGTAGAAATATACAAATTATACTGACTTCTTCATTTTCTGCAGCTGGCATTTAAAACGCTACTGTTTGAAAGACAGGAACTATTTATTTTTCTCACTCAACTAGAAAATTAAACTCCCAAAGTCTTCCGGAAAGCCCTGGGTTAAAGTGTGCCCTGACATACACTCCTGATCCTGTTCAATAAACTAAACTTCGATGGGTCCCAGATCACTCTTGTAAGCAAGCCAGTGTGGCTGGGTCATAGAACCTTAAAGAGCAATGAGAGTTCATATTTATATATTGAAAGTAATAGGGGCCCATTAAAGATTATTTAATAGGGAGTTAACATGGACAGACATAATTTTTTAAAACTACTGTGGCAGATTGGTGGAAAATGGCTTGAAGAGAGAGACATGAAATTATGTATGAGAAAGGGACATATATGAGATGTTGTAAAGATAAAAATGACAAAATTTGGCAACAGACTGAATATGTGGGGTTATTGGTAGTCAAGGATGACACCAAGGTTTTTGTCCTCTGTGACTGGAAGCATAATGGTGTCCTTAACTGTAATAGTGAAGTCAAGGAGAGAAGAGGGTTGGGGAGGGGGAAAAGTAAGAGAGATGATGAATTGTGTTTTTGATATCAGCATTCTAATTAGACCATTTCTCTTTGGTATTTGTATTTACAATGCCTAACATAGTAGGTGCTTAATAAATTATTATTAATTGCAAGCTAAATTATGGAAGTTCTAATCAAACTTTAACCTAATTCCCATTCTCAACAGTATAACTAGTAAATTCCCACTCCCACTCCCCACTTCCCTAGGATTTAGATTCAATGCTCACCTTAGCAAAACTTCTCTTCCTTGTTAATTTTTATATTTTCAACATTTACCTTACCCCTTCCAAATTCCTATCTTCCTCTGCTCATTCCTGCTCTCTTACCTGATCCCTTCATCCTGGAGCTCTCTATCACAGTTCTTTGATATTCTGGTTTTCCCCAATATCCAACTTTCTCCTGAAGATACCAATATTGCTTGCTATGGTCTCATTAAACACCCACGCCAGAATAGAACTGGAGAAAATATCTAAGATAAAGTTTAGGTTTGGCTCTTGTCAATGTTCTCTCTAAAAGAAATGATTAGAATTTCTAGTAGAAAAAGTAATCAATGTACAAAGTATCAAATATCAAGGTATGGCAGCTGTTTATTGGGTTTTTTTTTGGGGGGGGGAAATAAGGTTAAATGTCTAAAGCCAAATTTGAACCTAGGCCCTTTTGACTCCAGGGCCAGTGTTCCATTCAGATGCTCTATCTATTGCATTACCTAGATGCTTCTAGACAGCTATTTATTGTTTGAGGAATGCTTGAAACATGAAAAATTCATGTGTGCAATGACAAACATTGAGGTATTCAGCTTTAAGTCCATCTTTCACTCAATTTTCAAATGATCTTTCAAAATCAGAGGTCCAACCATCTCTCTCTCTCTCTCTCTCTCTCTCTCTCTCTCTCTCTCTCTCTCTCTCTCTCTCTCTGATTCAGGATATAAAATATTCTGTTTGGATTTTAAGTTCCTTCTTAAACTTGCCCCTTCCTACTTTTCCACTCTTCTTAGAACCTTATTTGCCTTCATGTATGACAGTGACTTCCTCCCTCTTTATTTTATTATGTAAATTTCTTCTTCCTCCCATGTTACATTATATCTCCTAATGCCAGGCATTTAAAATAGCTGTCCTATCGCACCCAGAATGTTATTCTTCTTTGTCCCAATTTCTTGGTATCCTTGGCTTCCATCAAATATCAGTTAAATATCTCTCTTTCTGCAAGAAGTTTTTTCCTTATCCCTTCTCAGTGACAGTGCTTCCCCTCTGAGTTTATCTCCAATTTATCCCATATATAATTTGTTTGTACACCTTTGTGACTGTTCTCTCCCTAACACTGTGAATTCCTTGAGGGCAGGGATTACTTTTTACTTTTATGTTCCTAGTGTTTATCACACTGTGTGACTGGCACATAATATATGCTTAATAAATGTTTATCATATTTAACAAGTGCTGACTTGACTTGTTCCCCTTTCAAATTTGGACATTTTTGTTGATTGAAAGGAGCAAGAGCCCCTTATGCAAATTATATGTTGTATAGGAAAAAACACCAAGATAGCCATCTGCAAAAATATGACATTTATTCCAGGCAACAAATGACTAAATTTCAAGAAAACTTTAGAATTAATGACTGGGAAAACATAAACTTTCTTGTGATTATTGAACACACATATATTACCTGTAATTGCTTAGTCAGTAGAGATGAATATTTCACAAGTTATGGGTTCTCATAAGTCAGAGTGAGGTCTCTAAGGGATCATATCCCTGAACCCGAAGATTAGGAAGAGACCATAGAATCTAGTGAAAGAGACACTCTACTTTTTTGGACTCCCACCTAAAAGAATGATTTCGTAAAAGAAGTTATAACTCTCTCCCTTGCAATCTGCTGCCTGAGATGTGAAAGCCTCTAAAAGCACAGTCAAGTTCTGCAAATCCCAGGCTTAGGGTATCTTGCCCTTTCTGAAGGAGGACAGCACACCTATCAGGGAAGAAGTTCATCCCAGATCAGAAGCAGATTAGCAGAGGAACAGCCTAGTCCAGATTAGCATTAAGGCAAGTAGTTCCAGAATTGTGAATTATCTCTGCTTCTTGTGTGCTCTTGCTATGTTGATATCTTTATTCTGAACCCACTTACCCTATAGATATTGTCTGCATTGGTGGGAGAATGAACCCTAGATTTATGGGAAAATGTTATGTAGTTATTGTTCTTGTTTTTCCTTTCAAGTATATTACTTTATTAAGAGTTAATTGATAATAACTGGTTGGTGTTAATGAGATACACTGGTGGAAGCTTAAAACTATATTACTAAGAAAGTATCTACACTTATAATTAGAATCTTGAGAGTAGATGTTATGGCTTACTCTCAGAGGATCCAGTTTGATACTATAATTGCTTGGTTTGGGGGGAAAAAACTCACTAGACAGAGAGAAGAGAAAAAGGAATAAGATACCATCCACTACACTTAAAATGTGAAACAGTATATCTTGAATGATATTCTCCTAGAAGATAAAGGCTACCAGGGGATTTTGTGGGACTGCTAAAAAGGCATTTTACTTCCACCTCAGATATGTACCCAAGATCGATTTCTTCTGACCAGTCAGAAATGCATAGGTCAAATTCAGAATATCATCAGTCATATTTTACTCTGAAAAGACACATTGTTGCAGAAAGCATCCCCTGCAGTGAGACAGGAAGGTGAGTTTCTACATTATTGTAGAATGCTTCAGGACATGAAATCCCCTTGCTAGCCTTGCTTCTAGATGGAAGGATTGTGTCAAGTGGGAAGCTGAAATTTGGCAGAAAGATGGCTCCAGTAGCTGTCAGTGCTCATCCACTTTCCTTGCTAAGAAGCCAATATTCCCAAGATACTCCAGAGTTTCAGGGTTTGTGTTAATATTGAATGAATAAAAAAAAAATAAGTGCTTAGTATGTCTATCATTGAAGATAGGAAGATAAGACAATCCCTACCCTCAAAGAAATTATATTAAAATAAGGAGAGACAATACTTAATTGGAAACCTAGAATTGGAAAGGGACAAAGATATATACTTCAGCATGGTCTAGAAATGGCTATGAAGTGGCATGGGGACCTGATTCTGACCAAAATGAAATGAGATTTCAACTATTGGTGCCCAGGATCCCAGAGGTGGCAGTCCAAATTCCAATAGTGCAAAAAAGGTAGAGGCCCAAATGGTTTAAAAGTGACATGGTAGGAACAGCTAAATGGTACACTAGCCCTGAAGTCAGGAAGACCTTCGTTCAAATCTGATTTCAGACACTTAGCACTTCCTAGCTGTGTGACCCTGGGCAAGTCACTTAACTCCAATTGTCTCAGGGAAAGGAAAAAAAAAAAGTGACATGGTAACTTGGATCCAAACAAGATAAGATAAAAACTCACCTATCATAGCCCAAGGTCCCAAGTATTGTACTAAGAATCCAAATTCCACTGCTACAGCAAGATGAAAAGGGAACTAACTTATTAGCATTTGATATGTGCACACTCATTCTTATTACCTTTTCATGAATAAAACAATGTATATCTCTCCTATTGTGATAAAGAGACCAAAGGGTTGTTGTTCAATCATTTTTTTTTTTTTTTACTTATGTAGGATTCTTGGTGAACTCCATTTAGAGTTTTCTTGGCAAAGATATTGGACTGATTTGCCATTTCCTTCTCCAGCTCATTTCACAGATGAGGAAACTGAGGCAGAAAGGGTTAAGTGATTTGCTCAGGGCCATACAGATAGTGTCTGAAGCCAGATCTGAACTCAGGAAGGCTCACCTTCCTGATTCCAGATCTGGCAATCTATCCTCTGTACCATCTTCCTGCTCTCACCAAAGAATTAGTTGGTACCAAAAGGCAGCAGTACCTAATGAGGTAGGAAATAGGAAGAATGACATTTGTTTGAAAATGCATGCTGAAAGTATTTAATGCCTGGTTCGTTTTCTGGTTATTTACCTTGCAAATCGTTTTAATTAAATGCCCTTTGCCATGAATTCATATGTAAGCTGGTTAGGTCTGGTTAAAAAAAAAAAAGTTATATCAGTGGAGGCTTAGGATTTGAAGGTATCACCCAAGTTCTTTTTTAGAATGAAAATGAGGATTCTAAGGGGGCACTTGCAGGGCTAGCATGCAAGGAAAAGAGAGGGAGTATCAAAAGTCAGGGAGATATGATGGGCTATGTGAGAAAGGGTATGGAGACAGAAGAGGAATACTGTTTGGAGAACAGGTAGCAGGCCAGCTTTTCCTAGGAAATAATGCACAAAAGAAATAATATGAAATAAATATGGAAAGATATATTGGAGCCAGAATGTAAAGGATACTAAATACCTAGCTCAGAAGTTAGCATTTTATGTTAGAGATAATAGAAAGCCAATGAAGATTTTCAAAAGACCATTAAATTAGCAATTTGAAGATCAATAACAATCTTAGAACAGATTCAGGAAAATGGTGGAGTCAGAAATCAGTTTTCAAGGAGTTGAGAAATGAATAGAATGAGAAGAAATAGAAACAAGGGCGGGGATAGATGACTTTTTCTAAGAGTTCAACTTTGACATATGGAAGACATATGAGGATATGTCTCAAGGTTCTTAAGGATAGGAGAGAATTGGCCATATTTCTAGGCAGGGATGGACTCAATAAGGAAATTTTGAAAATATCGGTCAAAAGAATATAATCTTGGAGGAGACACGATAGAGTCAAGGTCACAAATAAAGGGCTTTCCCATTCAAGTTGGAACAAAAGCAGAAAGGAAAATGATACAGATCACTGAGGTGTGGAATAGGGAAGAAGAGAGAGCTCATGAAATATGGTCAGTATTTTCTTAGTCCTAATTCTGGGAAGCTCAGATATTCTGAACTTCCTGCTGGATACTCTTCTCTTTTGGCTTTTGTGACACTTTTCTTCCTGCTTGTCTAATAATGCCTCAGTTTCCTTAGATGTATCTTCCTCTAGTCCACTAAGTGTGAATGCTCCCCAAAGTTGTTTTGAATCCCTATTTTCTCCTCTTTCCAGACATTCTTTCCAAAGGCAAGCTCATCAGCTCCTATGGATTCAATTATCTTGGCAATTGGGGTTAAGTGATTTGCCCAGGGTCATACAGCTAGGAAGTGTTAAGTGTCTGAGGTCAGAACTCAGGTCCTCCTGACTTCAGGGCTGGTGCTTTATCTACTGCACCACCTAGCTGCCCCTGGATTCAATTTTCTTAAAGTAGATGATACTGAAATCTATACATTTTATTTGAATCAATCTCCTGAGCTCCTGTTAAAAAATCACCAAATAATGACTAGATATTTCTCCAAGGGAATGTCCTCTAGGAATTTTAGAGTCAATATACAGAAAACATAACTCATTATATTTTCGTCTAAATCATACCATTTTAAAATGTCTCTAATGTCTTGAAAATCTACCCATTGTTTCAGTCTTCCATGTTTGACGCACAGCATCATCTTGACTCATCCTCATCATTCTCCTGTTGAATTAGCTGTCAAATCTTGTCATTTCTATCTCCACAATTTCTCCTTTATCTGTATTGTTATTTCTGCTCATTGGGTCTCTGCTTTTGTTTTAAAATACAGAAAATAATGACTTGACATTAATGATTTGGAAGTCACTCCTGAACCATCTACAGTCAAACTTGTTCAAGCAAAGATCAACAATCGTAAAAAGCTATAAAAAGAATAAATTGAAAATATAGATGGAAGAGAATTAAAAGAACTACAGATTGACATATTTGAACATGTGATGAATGCTGAAAAATTGGAACTGATGGAAGAAAGGTCATGAATGCCAATTATAATGATTTCACATAGGAGTTTACATGATGTAAATCAACTGCCATAACAGAGACCTGAAGAGGTTAGTGCTTAATCATTTTAGAGGCAAATGCATAGTTTCCTTGCTAAGCAAAGAGATAAGGCAGGAAAAGGTAACACCAATTTAGCACCATAAGATCATACATTTCAAGCCTTAGATTTCTTTTTTGTTTGTTTGTTTCATATTTTTTCCTCAATATTATTTTATTTTTCCAAATATATATAAAGACAATTTTTAACATCCAATTTTGTTAAACTTTTTGTTCCAAATTTTTCTCCCTCCCTCTCTCACTTTCCTCCTCCAATCTGATATAGGTTAAATATATGCTGTCCTTTTAAAAACATGTTCATATTTGTTATGTTGTACAAGAATAATCAGACCAAAAGAAAAAAAACACAAAGAAGAAAAAAACAAGCAAAAAAGGTGAAAATACTGCTTTGATCCACATTCAGTTTCCATAGTTCTCTAAATGTGATTGGCATTTTCTATCCCTTGTCTATTGGAATTGCCTTGAATCATAGCATTACTGAGAAGAGCCAAGACCATCATAGTTGATCGTCACATAAACTTGTTGCTACTGTGTTCTCTCTGGTTCTATAGAGCTTTAGATTTCATCTTATCCAAACCCCTTGTTTCACAAATCACAAAACTGAGGCCTAATGAATTTAAATGATTTGTCCAAGGTCATATAGGGAGCAAGTGACAAATGGGATATAAATCCAGGACCTCTGATTGCAAAGCCAGAATTTTTTTCACTGCAACATCTTATTACAATATAGCAAAAAGCAGTGAAGGAAAAAAAATAAAACTTGGCAAGGAAAGCAGCCAAGCAGAACCATTCAAGAATATTTAAGAATCTCCTCTAAAGGATAAGATTCCTAGATATTCCTATCTCTGGGTGACATTGTACTTGTTGTATTAAGCTTCAAAACTAAATGAAATTGGGGCAGTGGATAGAGCACCAGCCCTGAAGTCAGGATGACCTGAGTTCAAATCTGGTCTCAGACACTTCCTAGCTGTGTGACCCTGGGCAAGTCACTTAACCCCAATTGCCTCAGCAAACAGCCAAAAAAAAAAACAAAAAACTAAATGAAATTTATAGCATTTGACCTATACACACACACACACACACACACGTGCATCAAGGATGTCTGCTATCTAGATTCTGATATGAAGTTAAATGGTCAAGTTGTAAAACTCATCCATAAGTATGAGATGCATTCCAAAAGTCTTAGTCTAATTTTAACCTATTAAAAATTAGAGCTGTGTATGATAAAACTATTAAATCTTCATATATTTGCAGAAACTCTGTAAGTATATAATGAGCTAGACCCAGAATAGAATGGGAAAGAAAAGAATAGGTTGAATTATCTTTGTAAAATTGCAATTTTTAAAAAATAGATTTTTGTTGATATCTTTTATTTATGTATCATGTATATTTCCCTTTGTATCCCTCCCTTTCCCAGAGAGTTATCCCTTAAAACAAACTTTTTTATTTATTTTTATTGTGATATTTTCTATATTTCAGTGGTCTAGAACTGAACCCACAGTTTTATCTGAGAAATCCCTATATCTGTATGTTTTACTTTAGAGGGGATAAAACATTAAATTTTCTTATTCTTTTTCAGTTATTTATAAACTTATTTTAAGTTCTCATATCCTCTAACAGATTTATTGTACTTTGTAATGTCTCTTCTCTTCCTTTTTTCCCTCTTAATAGTATTTTATTTTTTTTACAATTACATTTAAAGATAGTTTTTAACATTCATTTTTGTAAGATTTTGAGATCCAAATTTTTCTCCCTCCCTCCCTTCATTCTGGCCTCCCAAAAGAGCAAGCAACTTGATTAGGTTATACATATATAATTGTTTTAAACATATTTCCTTATAAGTCATGTTTTGAAAGAAAAATCAGAACAAAAAGAAAAACCAGGAGAAAAAAAATAGTGAAAACAGTCTGCTGTGATCTGCATTCAGTCTCCATAGTTCTTTCTCTGGATATGAATGGCATTTTCCATCACACTTCTATTGGGATTGTCTTAGATCATTGTATTGCTGAGAAGAACTAAGACTATCATAATTGATCATCACATAATGTTATTGTGTACAATGTTCTGGTCACTTCACTCAGCATCAATTCATTTAAATCCTTTCAGTTTTTTCTGACTCCCACATGCTCATCATTTCTTATAGAATAATAGTATTTCATTATATTCTTATACCTCAACATATTCAGCCATTCCCCAGTTGATAGGCATCCCCTCAATTTCTAATTTTTTACCTCCACAAAAAAAGCTGCTACAAACATTTTTGCATATGTGAGTCTTTTTCCCTTTCTTATAATTTCTTGAGGATACAGACCCACTAATGATATTGCTATATCAAAGGGTATAGCACAGTTTTATAGCTCTTTGGTTATACAAACAAAAAAATTTAAAGAAAAGGAGAAAATATGGATTTATTTTCTAAGCTGCAACTTTGAAGCTATTAATCACCCCCAACTAGTATCTTTTTATATTCTCTTGGGATTCTAACAGCTCTTTTGCCTTGTAGTCATTTTTTTTAAAATTTGCAACATTTATTCAAAAATATTTGCTTTAGTTTAAATAATCTGGAGATTATCTTCCCTTCTGTTTCAATATCTTCACTATTAATTTATTTGTATTCAAAGTTTTTAACTAAGTTCTCTTCACCTTGAGAGTTTTAATAATTTCAGGCTTTTTTTATTTCTTTGTTATTTCTTTGTTATTCACTTCCCAACTCTTCTTCCTTTGATGGAAGCTGGATTCCTCTCAGCCTCTACTTCCCTGAAGAATTTAGTCCCATTAATTTCAGTCACTGTCCCAAGTGACTTCTTATGGGGAAGTGTACCTCCTCCCACCCCAACACATGTTGGTACCCTGCACTCTTTTCCTCTGCTCTTTAGTTCCTAGCAGAAAGATGCTATAGGGTAGCATGCTGCCACCTCCAGAATGCCTCTTTTCCAATACTGATACCTTCTCTATAAGAAAGAAGGGGGTAGTTTGAGATCTGCTGCTTGTGGCCACACATTGGTGAGGTGAGGTGAGGGCAGTCAGAGAGTTCTGGATAAGACTGTAGGATAAGACTCATATGGAATCTAGGACATTCATGCAGTTTGAAGGCATGAGAGAAATCATGTGGATGATTTACTCTATCCCTTCATTCCCTTGATAAAATGATAAAACATGCTTCTGATCCTTTTTACAGAGGTAGTCAATATTCCCAAGTTTTTTAAATCATATTATAATTTGCTTGATGCAGGTCAGTTTCTCTGTGTGCCTTACCCATCACCTTTCTAGTTTGTACTTACAAATGCCAAGTTTGTTCACCTATGAACATCAGTTTCTAGGTAGCATTTGCTCTGATGATTCCACCAAGAATATTGCCTGGTAGCCATTTAACCATCCTGCCAGATCATGTAATCTGGTAGAGGAAGGAGTACTGAGTGAGCACTTTAGGGCCTAGACCTCTTCATTATTAATTAATCTGGTTGTTACCACATTAGATTTCTTGGTATTTTGGTCTGTGAAGAAAGTCTTATACTGAGAAATTTTGAAAGTTTGTGAGAATTGGTGAAAATGTCTAATATTCCCTTTTTGGTTATATTGTATTCAATTATCTGTCCCTTGATTTCTCAATTAGTATATTCTCTTTCCAAGGAACTCATGATCCATATACTTGATATTTTGTTTCTTAAAATTCTTATCAAGGAAGGGATTGAGGTGGCCAAGAGACTAGAACTGCTAGTTCTAGGTACTATTTGCCTGTATCCACTCACTGTTCACTGAGTGAGATTATAAATTTGGGCTCTGTAGAGTAGAGCAGGATCATTTTCTTACTGAAAAGCTCATCTGTGGTGCTTGATTTCAATATTTTGCTTCATAATATTCTCATATGGAATCTAGGACATGCATGCAGTTTGAAGGCATCAGAGAAATCATGTGGATAATTTATTCTATCCCTTTATTCCCTTGATAAAATTATAAAGCATGCTTCTGATCCTTTTTACAGAGATAGTCAATATTCCCAAGTTTTTAATTATATGATTTTCTTAATGCAGTTCAGTTTCTCTGTGCGTCTTACCCATCACTTTTCTACTTTGTGCTTACAAATGCCAAGTTTGTTCACCTATGAACATCAGTTTCTAGGTAGCTTGCTCTGATGATTCCATCAGCCTTCTGTACATGTTGCACAAGTGCCATTAGTTTGTTGGGATTACATGCAGTAAGTGTGATAGGGGCTCAACAGATTCATACTGGGTAGAACTTAGGCTTCTCTCCATGGGGGAAGGGAGTTGGGTCTGGCCTCTCTTTCCTGAAATCCCCCAATTCTCCCAATATTCTGTTCTACAATCAATACCTTAATTGCTATGACCATAAGCCCTAAACTTTTGCTCTAATAGTCTCTTTATTTTTTTTATTAATTTCAATTCTTTATTAAAGAACTGTTTGTTCATATCTTTTGTCTACTGGAGGCTGACTTTTGTTCTTATGTATTTCTGTTAATTGTTTATATATCTTGGATATGAGACTCTTATTAGGAGTATTCATAACACATATTTTTTCCCATCTTAGACCACAGCCTTTCTTTTTATCCTGGATTCATTCATTTTGATGAATGCTTTCAGTTAATCAGAATTATCAAATAATCTTTTATAATTGTTTTTATCCCTGGTTTTGTGAAGATTTCATCTCTTACTCATAACTGTGAAAGGTATGTGAATTGCCTCTCTTCTATTTCTCTAATATGGTCTTTTTTTTAAAAATTGTTTAATTGTTTTATTTTTCTGGCTATACATGTATATTAACTTTTTAAAACACATTTCTTTATGAATCACGTTGGGAGAGAAAACTCAGAAAACTCAGAACAAAAGGAAAAAATCATGAGGGAATAAAAAAACCAGCAAAAAGATGTGAACATATCATGTGTTGTGAATTGCATTCAACCTCCATACTTCTTCTTCTGAACAGAGATAGCCTTTTCTATCCAAATTTATTGGGAATGCTTTGGATCACTGAATTGCTACCAAGTTTTTCATAGTTGATCATTGCACAATCTTGCTATTACTGTGTACAATGTATTCCTGGTTCTGCTTGTTTCGCTCAGTATCAGTTCTTGTAAATCTTTCCAGGCTTTTCTATAATCACCTTGTTCATCATTTTTAAATAACAATAATATTCCATTACCTTCATATACGACAACTTATTCAGCATTCCCCAATTGATGAGCATCTACTCATTTTTCAGTTCTTTACAACCACAAAAAAAGAGCTGCTCTAAATATTTTTGCACATGTGGATCTTTTCCCCTCCTTTATGATTTCCTTGGGATACAGACTCAGTAGTGGTACAAGGTATGCACACATAATGACACAAGGGGTATGAACAGTTTGATAGCCCTTTGGGCATAGTTCCAAATTGTTCTTTAGAATAGTTGGATCATTTCACAACTCCACCAACATTGTATTAGTATACCAGTTCATCCCCTCCAACATTTATCATAACATTTTCCTGACATCTTAGCCAATATGAGAGGTGTCAGGTAATACCTCAGAATTGTTTTAATTTGCATTTCTCTAATCAATAGTGATTTAGACCTTTTCATATGACTATAGATAGTTTTAATTTCATGGTCTGAAAATTGTCTGTTCATATACTTTGGCCATTTATCAGTTGGGAAATGACTTGTATTATTATATTTGACACAGTTCTTTGTATATTTTAGAAATGAGACCTTTAATAGAAACACTGGTTGTAAGGGCTGGTTCAGTATTAGTACAACTATTAGCATAATTGCCTATATCAATAACTAAACTAACAGAAATCATATGATTATCTCAATAGATGCAGAAAAAGCATTTGACAAAATCTAACACTAATTCCTATTAAAAACACTAGAGAGTACAGGAATAAATGGAGTTTTCCTTAAAATGATCAGTACCATCTACTTAAAACCATCAGTAAGCATTATATGTAATGAGGATAAAGTAGAACCTTTCCCAATAAGACCAAGGTTGCCCACTCTCACAATTATTCAATATTGTATTAGAAATGTTAGATCTAGCAATGAGAGAAGAAAAACAAATTAAAGGAATTAAGAGTGGGTAATAAGGAAACCAAATTATCACTCTTTGCAGGTAATATGATAGTATACTTAGAGAATCTTAGAGAATCAACTAAAAAACTACTAGAAACAATTCACAACTTTAGCAAATTTGCGGGATATAAAATAAATCCACACAAATCATCAGCATTTTTATATATTACCAACAAAGTTCAGCAACAAGAGATACAAAGAGAAATTCCATTTAAAAGAATTGTAGATAATATAAAAAATTTGGCAGTTTACCTGCCAAGGCAAAGTCAGGAACTACATGAACACAATTCTAAAACACTTGCCACACAAATAAACTCAGATCTAATCAGCTGGAAGAATATCAAGTGCTCATGTGTAGGCCAAGCTAATATAATAAAAATGCTACCTAAATTAATTCTACCTAAATTAATCTACTTATTCAGTACCATACCAATCAAACTCCCAGAAATTATTTTACAGAGCTAGAAAAAATAATAACAAAGTTCATCTGGAAGAATAAAAGGTCAAGAATTTCAAGGGAATTAATGAAAACGATGCAAATGAAGGTAACTTAGCTCTACCAGATCTAAAACTATATTATAAAGCAGCAGTCATCAAAACCATTTGGTACTGGCTAAGAAATAGAGTAAATGATCAGTGGAATAGGTTAAGTTCACAAGATACAATAGTCAATGGGTTACAGTAATCTAATGTTTTATAAATTCAAAGACCCTAGCTTCTGAAATAAGAACTTATTATTTAACAAAAATTGCTGGAAAATTGGAAATTAGTATGGCAGAAACTAGGCATTGACCCACACCTAACACCTAATATCAAAATAAGGTCAAAATAGATTCATGGTTTATACATAAAGAGTGATACTATAAGCAAATTAGAAGAACAAAGCATAGTCTACTTCTCAGATTTGTGGAGAAGGAAGGAATTTGTAGCCAAAGATGAATTAGAGTACATTATGGAATATAAAATGAATTTTGTAGTGGCAAGGAACTGAAAACTGAATGGATCCCCATCATTTGGAGAATGGCTAAATAAGTTACAGTATATGAATATTATCTTCTATAAGAAAAGATCAGCAGGATGATTTCAGAGAGGCCTGGAGAGACTTATATGAACTGATGCTAAGTGAAGTGAATAGAACCAAAAGAACATTGTATACAACAACAGCAAGATTATAAGATGATTCATTCTGAAGAACATGGCTCTTTTCAGCAGAGAAGTGATTCAGGCTAGCTCTAATGGTTTTGTGATGAAGAAAGCCATCTGCACCCAAAGAGAATACTGTGGAGACTGAATGTGTATCACAACATAGTATTTTCACTTTTTTTGTTGTTGCGTGCTTGAATTTTGTTTTCTTTCTTATTTTTTTCCTTTTTCATCTGATTTTTCTTATGTAGCATGATAATTGTAGAAATATGTATAGAAGAAATGCACATGTTTAACATATATTAGATTACTTGCCATCTAGGGGAAAAGGTGGGGGGGGAGGGAAAGAGAAAAAAATTTATAAAACAAAGTTTTACAAGGGTGAATGTTGAAAATTTTGCATATGTTTTGAAAATAAAAAAGGGGAAAAAAAAGAAACACTGGGTGTAAACAATTTTTCCCAGCTTTGCACTTCCCTTTTAATCTTGTTTCTATTGATTTTATTTAGTATAATCTTTAATATTTAGGTTGCATATGTCCATTTTTAATTTATTACAGAATATTATATAAGATAAGCCTAATTTTTATGAGAATATTTTTCAGTTTTCTCAACAGTTTTTCTTTTTATTAGCTTTTATTGATATCTTCTGTTTCTCACATCATTATAGTCATCCCAAGTACTCTTTCCCACCACCTCCCAGAAAGCCATCTCATGTAAAAAATAGTATTTTTAGAGAGGGGAAAAAAAGTCAGCACAACTGATCAATACATTGAAAAAGTCAGATAACGTGCAATATGTAAGCTTTCTCGACTTTTCATTTCCATGAAAGAATGGCTCAGGAATGAATTCTCTTTATCTCTTCATTTGAATCTTGCTGGATCCTTCTAATTTGTTTACAATTATTTTCAACTTTTGATATAGTTCTTTCCATTTACATTTCAATCTAATATGTTTTTTTTAGTTCATTTCTTGGCTCTGCTTACTTCACTTGGTATCAGTTCACCAAATCTTTCCATGATCCTAAGTATTTATCACTTCTTGCATCACAATCACTTCTTGCAGCATAATAAAATTCTATTACATTCATGGACCACAATTTAGCCAATTGTTGAGCAACTACTTTGTTTCCAATTCTGAGTTATCACAAAAAGTACTGCTATAAATGTTTTAGAGTATATAAGGGCTTTTCTCCTTATCCATGTCTTTCTTGGGATATAAGCCAGAAAGGGAGTCTCTGATTCAAAGGGTATGGATAGTTTAGTCATTTTATCTCCATATAATTCCAATTTGCTTTCCAAAATTGTTTTACAACTTCACAACTCCACCAACAATGAATTAGTGGGCTTTTTAGTCCCCAACTTCTCTAATACTGCCTATTGCTGTTTTTTTTTTTGTCAGGTTTGCCAATTTACAGATTATAAGGTAAAACCTGAAGGTTCCTTATGTAATGGTTTCTCTTACAGTGGTGTAGAGCATTCTTTTTTAGGATTATGAATACAACTTGTTTGAGAATTATTTATTGATATCCTTTGACTACTTATCTATTGGCAAATAACAATTAGTTTTAGATAGATGCACACCTATCCATATATACATGTGGAGGCATATGTATATATTGACATATACATTTACACATACACACACATGTATGTGTGTGTGTGTGTGTGAGTGTGCGTGTATATTCTCCTGTGAATCCATCAGGACCAAGAGGTTTTTTCTTTTGATAGTTCTTTAATACCTAGATCTAATTGTTTTTCTGACATTGGGTTATTTAAGATATTTATCAGTCTTCTGATAGTTGGGTATTCTATGTTTTTGAAGGTAGTCTTCTATTTCTTTTGTATTCTCAGTTTTGATAGTAAATAATTTTGTACAATGTTCTGATTTTTCTTTTTATTTCTTTTGGTTTTGCTTTGATTTTGCCTTACTTATTTACTATTTCTTTTTATTTATTTGAGTTCTTACTTTTTTTTAATTGAGTAAGTTAAGGACTTAGTGATTTTATTAGTCTTTTTCAAAAAAAACTTAGTTTTACTAATTATTTCTATAGGGTTTTGTTTCCAATTTATTTTTTCTTCTCTAATTTTTAATATCTCTATGCTAACTTTAGATGTGCTTATTTGTTGGCTTTCTGATTTTTTTTAATGTATGTAGTTCATTAATCCCTTCTTTTTCTAATTTACTAATGTATATTTATAAGTATATTTTTTTCCTGTAATGATTGCTTTAGCTATGTCTCAGAAATTTTGGTAGCTTGTTTCCCCACCATCATTTTCTTTTTCATAGTTATTGTTTCTATGATTTGTTCTTTGACCCACTCATTATTTAAGATTTCATTGTTGTGTCCATTTAGATAGGTATTTTTTGTAGTCCCTGAACCAACTGCTTTTTTGTTATGGTCTGAAAGAAATTTATTAACTATTTGTGTTCTTTTACATTTATTTGCAACATCTTTTTGCCCTAGTGCATGGTCAATTTTTGTAAAAATTCCATGTGATAATGAGAAGTATGAATGTTCTCTTGTAGTGCTAAATAGCCCGTAAAAGATGGCTTTAAGTCTTTTAACTTTTATTTCTCCAGCAATTTATACCATATTTTTCCTTTTGTTTTTCTTTCTTTTAGACTTATCCGAAACTTAGACCTAGACATTGAAGTCTCCTATCATGATATTACTATCCATGTCTTCTTATAATTCAGATAACATTTACTTTGTGAAATTGAATGCTAAAGTTTTTAGAACATATAAGTTTATTACTAATATTGGTTTGTTGTCTATGGTTTCTTTCAATCTAATATGTTTTTTTTTAGTTCATCCCTTTTAATTTCTTAAATGTTTGTTTTTTTTTTTGTCAGATAGCATGACTATGGCCCTTGGATTTTTGGATTTACTTGATGAATAATGAAGTTTTTCCATCCCCTTAATTTTACTTTGTATATATCTTTGATCTTTTCAAGTATATTTCTTATAAGCAACAGATTGTAGGGTTGTATGTTCTTCAATCTGTCCCCCATTTTAATTTTAGTGGATCATTTAATCCATTTATACTTAAAATTATGAAAGTTATATTATATTTTTTTCTATTTTTTCTAATATTTTTGGCATTTTGATTATTTTCTTCTTCTGTAAACATGACACTGTGTTCTTTCAGTTGCTTTATTCTAATTGTTTTTAAAATAGTTTTTTTCCACTAGATCTTGTTCTCTCACTCCCAATATCTTCCTCTCATTTGTAATCCCTTTCCCTTTGAAGTATCACTTATATTTGGCTATATAATTCTTCACACACACACACACACACACACACACACACACACACACATGCTTCCCCTTCTCAGTCAAGTAGATTCCTCCTTCTTTTCCTCCCCCTCAACTAATTCTGTTTCTTAGTTTTTGAAATTTCATTTTTACTTCTTCCTCCCCCAAATTCTCCAATTCTATTATCCATCCCCTTGTTCTTTACACTCTAGATCTCATACTCTGATTCATGATCTCTAAAACTATCTGGATCCTGTCTTTTCTCTATATTCTTCATGCACTCAACATTTCCAGTGTATCTATTATAGACTCTCCCCTCCGGGTACTTTCTACCTTGTAGACCTTGCCCATTTTTTCCTCTTTTTCAATATACCCCAATCCCAGAACAGCATCAATTCCTACAATTATCAGAGAAAACACTGCTCAGTGGATCTAATCCCTCACCTTTCTATCCCAATTTTCCTCAAAAATCTCTTTTGTATGTCCATGTTCTCCTACTCCCTCAGGTGCCAGTTGTCCTGGCAGGATGAGTGAACTTTTAAAACTCAAAATCCCTCAGGCCACACCCAGAACAAGATTTCCATCTCTCTTCATAGACCATTTTCTATTATCTTTGGAGCATTCATTAGTGGAACCTCCTCCCACCACTGAAATAAGATTGAAATAAATCTTTTTCCCCCTTCTCCTTTTATTTCTTTCCCCTCCTTACCCATTCTCCAGTAGATTTTTCTCTCGGACCACAAGGGTCACCTTTCCTTATTGCTAGCCCTTGATTTTACCACAATATATTGTACTTTGCTTTCTTTTCCCTTGCTTCCCTTCCCCCTTTCTTGTAGCTTCCCATATTGAAATATAATCTCATCAAAAACAAACATTGATTTGCCTGTAGTCAGATCGTCACCAGGTCTGTCCATAATACTTCCTATCTGCCCCTTCACTGTTATTCCTATCAGATTTCTGCCTTCATTCCTGTCTCCTTGTGTATATTTATAAAGAAGTTCCTTTCTAATCTTTCTGATGTCACACTGTTATTGTTGCTATCTTTGATTGCTGAATATATTCCCTCCTCTAGTATTTCTGTTGTTTGGGGTGCTTAAGAAGCAAATAGTCCCTTCAGTTCTGTTTTTTTCTTTCTAAAAATATTTCAAACTTCTCTTTATTATTGAAAGTCCCTCTTTTTTCCTATATGATTAAGCTCAGATTTGCAGGTATGTTATCCTGGGCAGCATCCCAGAGCTCTTATGCTCTTCAGAATACAGTATTCCATTCCCTCTTATATTTTCTGATAGGTACAGAATAGTCCTACATTCTTTGAATTTCTTTTTCTTTGTATATGAAAGTCTTTCTCCTGCTTGTTTGTAGTACTTGTTTCTGAATTGAATTGTTAAATTTAACCATAAACATTTAATAAATAAATTTAACATTTATTTCCTGGAGTTTGCAGCTTTGGGTGTTTTTTTTTTTTCCCAGAGTGGGTCAGGGTATGCTTTCAATTGATATTTCATTTTCTATTTTCAAAAGATCTAGGTAGTTCTATTCTATAATTTCCTTCATTGTGGATTTAAGGTTTTTTGTTCTGACATGTTCTTCTGGGAGATCTTTGATCCTTCAGTTGTTTATACACATCCTAAGTTAGAGAACAATGTGTTTTATTTGCATAGGGAACATATTTTCTTTCTGTGTTGTTTTTTGTAAGTTCTCTTCTAGATTGTCCTTTACTTTTGTATATTTGTACTCCTATCCTATCATTCTCTCTTTTGTTTCTTTGATGAGACTTGTCATTGCAGTTTCTATTTCTTTATTTTATTTTTGCTGTGTAGGCATAAAACTTATAAAACATAAACTCTGCTCTCATAAATCTCATTTCTCTTTTGGACCATTCAGGAACATGTTGTGGTTCCATGTTCTTCTCACATCTACAGAATCCTCTGTCTTATCAACTATTATATGCTTTTCCTTTATTTTTGCAGTATTTATTTGTGGATGCCTAAACTCATTTACTATATTTGGAGGTCATATTTTCTCTTGTTAATGTATTACCTGTTGATTTATCTGCTTTTTGTTCAATGTTTTCTTTTTCCTGAAATCATTGGTAATTTCAGTTATAAAGAAGAATGGTAAATGAGAGGGAGTGGGCCCCACATGTGACAAAGACATTGTGTGTCTTGAAGGGAGAAAATAGACCTCTCTATATTTTTCTCCCCCATCTCTTCTCCAAAAAATACTTTAATTTTTTCCAGGAGGAATGGCAAAAAGTTGGGGCCAGAGTCTGCCACCACACTACTCTCAGAGAGAGGGGGTATTGAGCTAGATGTATATCTATCTGCTCTCTTAAATGTTGTTCATCTAGGGGATATAACTTTTGATCAGTTTGTTTTTTGGGGGGAAGGGGAAGATAAGCTCTTTATCCAAGGTTTGAATTTTTTCTCACATGATACACAAACCAAAATGAATACTCAGAAAAAGAAATAGTTATCAAAATTATAGCAAAACAGAAATCAGAAACAGTATAGATAGGAGGATATATGTTGGACAATACAGTCTCCTATTAGGTAACTCAGCTTGACCAAGGGTAAAGTCCCTAAAGTTTTTTTTTTTAAATTTTATTTTATTTGCAAAACATATGTATGGGTAATTCTTCAACATTAACCCTTACATAGCTTTCTGTTACAAATTTTTCCCCCCAACTCCCCACCCTTCCCCTAGATGGCAAGATATCCACTACATCTTAATTATGTTAAACTACTTGGCAAATCGAATATATGTATAGACATTTCCACACTTATCATTGTTGTGCAAGAAAAATCATATCTACACAAAAGACATATCAGATAAAGGAAACACAATGTAAGCAAACATCAATCGAGAGTATGAGAATGTTATGTTGTGGTCCACATTTCACATCCCTCTCTCTGGGAGTATATGGCTTCCTTCAGTGAACAATTGGAAGTAGTTTGAAACATTTCATTGTTGAAGAGAGCCATGTCCATCAGAATTGATCGTCATATAGTATTGTTGTTGCCGTATATAATGATCTCCTGGTTCTGCTCATTTCACTCAGCATCAGTTCATGCAAGTCTCTCCAATCCTCTCTGAAATCCTCCTGTTGGTCATTTCTTACAGAACAATAATATTCCATAACATTCATATACCATAATTTATTCACCCATTCTCCAAATGAAGGGCATCTATTCAATTTCCAGTTTCTAGCCACTACAAAAAGGGCTGCCACAAACATTCTTGCACATGTGGAGCCCTTTCCTTCCTTTATGATTTCTTTGGGATATAAGCCCAATAGAAATGCTGCTGGGTCAAAGGGTATGCAGTTTGATAACTTTTTGAGCATAACTCCAAATTGCTCTCCAGAATGGCTGGATCTGTTCACAGATCCACCAACAATGTATCAGTGTCCCAGCCCTCCCATATCCCCTCCAACATTGATCATTAACTTTTCCTGTCATTTTAGCCAATCTGACAGGTGTGTAGTGGTACCTCAGGGTTGTTTTAATTTGCATTTCTCTGATTAATAGTGATTTGGAGCACCTTTTCATATGACTACAAATAGTTTTAATTTCATCCTCTGAAAATTGTCTGTTCATATCCTTTGACCATTTATCGATTGGAGAATGGCTTGAATTCTTATAAATATGAGACAATTCTCTATATATTTTAGAGATGAGACCTTTATCAGAACCCTAAAAGATGATTTCCCAATTTATTGCTTCCCTCCTAATCTTGACTGCATTGGTTTTGTTTGTACAAAAGCTTTTTAACTTAATATAGTCAAAGTTATCTATCTGGTGTTCAATTAAGAGTTCCAGTTCTTCTTTGGACATAAATTTATTCCATCTCCATAGGTCTGAGAGGTAAACTATATTACGTTCCTCTAATTTACTTATAATATCACTCTTTATATCCAGGTCACGAACCCATTTAGATATTATCTTGGTTGTGGTGTTAGATGTGGGTCAAGCCCTAATTTCTTCCACCCTAGTTTCCAATTTTCCCAGTAGTTTTTGTCAAATAGTGAGTACTTATCCCAGAAGCTGGGGTCTTTGGGTATATCAAAGACTAAATTGCTATAGTTATTGCCTAGTTTGTCTTGTGATTCTATCCCATTCCACTGATTGACTACTCTATTTCTTATCCAGTACCAAATGGTTTTGATGACCGCTGCATTGTAATATAGTTAGAGATCTGGTACAGTAAGTCCACCATCATCAGCCTTTTTTTGCATTAA